>PVKE010031865.1:0-18774 GCA_004027555.1 Craseonycteris thonglongyai
AATCTCCTCCGTAAATCAGGGGTGCTGAGCTGTTGCGGGCTGGTGCCCTGCTCTCACCCCGCCCGCCGGGAAGTGCAGCCGCCCTGCTCCACAGTCCCTGTTCCACTTTAGGCTCTGTGATCTGATTAGGGCACTGTGTGCTGTCCCTTGAGTTCGGATGTTAAATTGTCCACAGTCTTGTGGGGCTTCCACGCTCCCTCGGTCTCGGCTTCCAGCCCGCCCTCGATCCAGCTCCACTTTGACCGTAGTCCCCCAATCCCCCTTTGTTTTTGCCAGCCCCGGGCCACGCTCCGAGTCTCTGTCCCCGAACTGCTGCTTCCCTTTCCCTCTCCCACTCTCCCCTTTTTTCTCTAACCTTTGGGTGTTGTTCTGCGTTGTGTGGTTCTCTTAGTTGAGGTTGCTTCTCAGGGTTTCCCCTGTGGATTCCCCTCTGTTCACAAGGCCCTTCCCAGGCAGTTATCGGTGTTCTCCTCTCATGCCGCCATCTTTGATCCTCCTGTTTTGATATATCTTTGAAATCCATATTTTTAAAGAATGCTTCTATCATTTGTAAGAAAACCACTTGTCTTTCCACTGTGGTTGGCAACAATGAATCAAAACCAGGTTGTTGCTTTGAGACATATGCCCTAACTATAGAAGAGGTGTCTTCTCTATGCCTTCAGAGAAATGCTGTACTCAATTTGAGGAATTTCATTCTCAAAATGAGGTTGAAAGTCTTCCTGGAGCTATCCCAAGACAGGGTATGAGAAAGGTTCCTTCATTCACGCCAACTCTGAATTATCAAAATTGCAAAATTAGGAAAATGATGACCTTGTTTAACTGAAAGGATCAGATAAATTCCAAATCCATAGTTGCTAGGTTACTTGAGAGAGAGGAAGGGAGGGAGAGAAGGAGAGCATGAGGGCTCATGTAAGCTCGAATAGGGGAAGTAGCAGATACCTAGATTTGGAGTGATATATTACTCAGTCATTGATAACTCATATGGTAAGCTAGAGACATAATGAATTTTCATGCACTTAAGCTATATAAGAGCATCTTTAATACCTGCACACCTTCCCAGGGAATGGATGACTAAGACTGGTTGAGAGCAAGATAGGTGAGGCTTCTGTGATTCAAATGAAAAACTCTGAGGTCTTTGGTTTCTTGCTTTCTTTTCCATGGTGACTCCTCCCCTAAGGATGTTTGGGGGAAGGTGTGGCAACACTTGCTTTTGTGGCTTTTCTTCTGAGGAAGTTGTCATGTATAACATTTCCTTTTAAAAAGATTATACTTGGGGAAGCTGGGATGGTTCAGTGGGTTAAGTGCTCGCTTTGCAGCCCCAGAGACCAGGGATTGGGTCCTGGCTTTGGCCCATTCGGACCCATATGCTGAACTGGGGTGTGCCCCCAGTTCAGTTCTTGCTGGGGCCTATGTGGGAGCCCCTGTCCCAGTTCCTGCCCTGTGCAGCCCCGCACCCACCTGTGGAGTGAAACTATATGGAAAACTAATGCTGTCAACTGTGGAGACTGCTCTAGGCCCTCCCCCTTCTCTCTGCCTCTTTCTGTCTCTCTCTCTGTCAAAAACCAATAAAAATAAATCTTTAAAAAAAAAAAGATTACACTATATTTATCTGTCTTCAAGCTATGGTAGGTTAAGTTCTATACTGTCCTATTTGGAAGAAGCTGTTAGAAGTTTTGTCCTCATTTATGTTCAGAAAGTGCTTAGTGTTGAAAAATTACATTTGTCATTCTGTTTTTTGTTTGTTTGTTTTCTTTTATTTTGCTAATCTTTTTTTCTCTTTTTAAATTAAATTAAAAATTTTTTGGCATACAGTATTATTTTATATTAGTTTCAGGTGCACAGTGCAGTGGCTAGGCATTTATATAATCTATGAAGTGGCCCCCCCCAATAATTCCAGTACCTGTGTGACAACCTACATCAGGTGTGCCCAATCTTTTGGCTTCCCTGGGCCACATTGGAAGAAGAAGAATTATCTTGGGCCACACATAAAATACACTAACACTAATGATACTTGATAAACTAAAAAAAAAGAAAAGAAAAGAAAATTACAAAAAAACTCATAACGATTTAAGAAAGCTTACAAATTTGTGTTGGGCCGCATTCAAAGCCATCCTGGGCTGCTGTGGACCGCCGGTTGGACAAGCTTACTCTACATTGACTATATCTCTGTGCCTATTTTGTGACCACCAATCTGTTTCTACTAACCCCATCACATTTCTTATGTATTCCCCAACCCCTGTTCCATCTAGTAACCATCAGTTTGTTCTCTGTCTCTATGAGATATCTATTTCTGTTTTGTTTGTTCATTTAGTGTGTTCTTTTGAAGAAACCTATACTCTACGTCCAAACATTTCTGCAGTGGAAGGGGAATATTTCTATCTGAAGCACTGCTTATCGTCATCTACGCCTAAGAATGAGCCAGCCACCATAAAATGGTATAGAAGCAGTGGTGCACATGGGCGTGTGGAGCTAGGCTCCAGCAGCTCTCCCAGAATTACTTTCCATGATAATGTTTTGGAGTTTTGGCCAGTGGAGTTGGATGACAGTGGAACTTACCTTTTCCAGATGGGGTGAGTATACCCTCTCTTTGTGTTAGTATATTTTATGGTTCTTCAGGACTCTCTGAAGCAAATCAGACATACAGTAATCTGAAGGTCAGATAATCCATGCATTTTCTCTCCTTTACGCTTCCTACAACAGGTCCCGGTACTTCATTATTGAAACATTAAATTAAATATTGCCCCTGTGTTTTGTTCTGGGTATCTACCAAAAAAAATTGAAAACCTTAGTTCTCAAAATACATGTATCCCAATGTTCATCACAGCACTGTTCACAGTGGTCAAGTCATGGAAACAACCAAAGCCCTCTTTGCTAGATGACTTGATAAAGAAGGGTGTTCTTAATGATTTTAATGAAATGAAGATTACTTTGTGTGATTTCCTTCTAGGGGATCCTTGCTAAGGACAAGTAAAGATTGAACAAAATTCATTCTAAAATTCAGCCATTCTTGCTGTCTGGTGTGTGCTCAGGCTGGGGAGTACAGATGAAACTGGTGTAGTCATTTTCAGGGGTTTGCTGAGAGCAAGGAGGCTGTGCTTGTGAGGGATCTGTGTGTGTGGCAACCAACCACAGACCTGTCCCCAGGGGCTGTGACAGAGAGGAACACAGAAGGAACTTTGCACAAATTTCTGACATCACCTGAGGCTGACAGGATGCTCAGGATCAACAGTATAAGTTCTATGGAATGAGGACAACCAAGGAATGTAGCAAGGATGATTGATGACCTTAGTTCTCTTTATACTTTATGTGGTGAGATGGAAAAGGAGTGACTGGGAGAAGGAATTTTTTATAGGATGGACTGTTGGTGAGAACATTGATGACAGTGTTTATCTGATACATTTGTTATGTACATATGTGTGTGTGTGTGTGTGTGTGTGTGTGTGTGTGTGTGTGTGTGTATGTATTTTTGTAGAGATTTGAGACTGATTTGTAGAAAACTGCCCAGGGACAGGTGAGTGGTTATGGAACCAAATCTATCAGGTTTCTTTCATGAGCAAGTCTCGAGTAAGTCCTGATTGTTATCAGCAGTGCTGTTGAAAGTGGAGTGAGATATCACAGTGAAACCTTTGTATCACTTCTGTGGTTAGGCACAAAATTAGGTCAGTTTTGATTTGTTTTTA
This sequence comes from Craseonycteris thonglongyai, assembly GCA_004027555.1. Lineage (NCBI taxonomy): Eukaryota > Metazoa > Chordata > Mammalia > Chiroptera > Craseonycteridae > Craseonycteris > Craseonycteris thonglongyai. The sequence continues at coordinate 3,681 of PVKE010031865.1, forward strand.
TACATAGGGATTCCCCGGAGTCAGAAGGAAATTCAAGAACTCTTTTTTTTTTTAAACCAGTGAATTTTATGTGACCTTTTAAGAGAGGTGATTCCAGAAATGGGTCACAACCGAATCTTTTTCTAGTAAAGTAAAATGCATACTAATAAGTGGGGTAGAGAAAAAAGAACATCTCCCTAATTCTGATTAAATAAAGCCATGATTTAAATGAAGAAAGTACTGTGGACACAGGGCAGAAGGAACAAATTGACAGGAAGAACTAGTCATCTACCAGTGTCACTTGCAGACAGAGAGCGACAGAAGGCATTAACCATCTCTAATCTGGAACAGGGAGAATGCAGCCTGTGTAGGAAGAGAAGTGGGATCGTCAGATAGAGGTAGGATGTCAGAGAGGTGTAGAGGGACAAGGACGAGAGAGGCCAGGAGGGGCCCAGGAGAATGAGGTACCTCACAGTGGCATGAACTCTGAAGAGAATTAGAAGCTGATGGATAATGTGACACTAAAGTGGTGGTGGGAGGATGATGATGACGGTTTTGAAAATAAATGGAGTCTACGTGGGAGCAAGTTGTTTGGGATACTGGTGGCCTTGAAGATGCAGACTTCTTTAAATATAATGTAACTGGGGAGCGGTATCCTGTGTTTGCCACAGAGGTGCTCGTGTGTGTGTGGTGTGTGTGTGTGTGTACATGTGTGTGCATGTGTGCACCAGTTCAAGTGAATGAGACTTTGTGGTCTCATGTGGGATCTGTCAATGACCAGTCCCTACTCTTGGAATCATCTCCTTAGAATAGGGTGACCAGACGTCCTGCTTTTGGCGGGACAGTCCCGATTTTTAACAATTTGTCCCGCTGCCCGCGGCGTTTTAAAAAAGTCCCGATTTTTGGAAAGAATGCACGACAAGCTAGGGAACAGCGGGAGATAGACCAAATTTTTAATCAAGAACCCCCTCCCCACTGGTCAACGGTGTCCCACTTTACCAATGTTAAAATCTGGTCACCTTACCTTAGAATTGTATCCTTTAATTTTTCAGAAATTTATGTACTTCTAATAACCAAGTGCCTCTGGAAACTAATACTTTGATCCTACAGTGAAAATCACTTGGTGAGATCAAATTTTGAGGAAGAAATCCACTAAGAAGTGATGGGATACAGGAAAGGGTTTTTGATACTAGAGGTGAAGGCATGAGGATGGAGAGCAAAGCACATGCACGAATCCTATATTCAGGTTCTGGGCTGACAAGTGGAAAAGTTGGCTTTGTGAAGGACCTCAGAAGAGGGCACGCAAGTGGTTAAATCCCTTCTATGGCCAGAAGCGTCTCTCGCAACCTGGCTGACCCTGAAGGGGGTGGCAGTGGTCAAAGCTTTGGGTGTGTTGGCCTCAGCTTTGCACCAGCCTCTGAGCACCTCACGCCACACGGCGTGCTGCCTGTCACACAGTTTCTGCTGCAGGGCCTTGGGTGTGGAGGTATTCTGCCAGTCAGTGTTTGTTGGGTGTTAGCAACTGAGAGTTGCAGAAGTAGACAGCAACATGGCCTGATCAGGTGAGGATGTGCATGCACCTTATTCCTTGTAAACATTTGCCACAGAGATCTGAAAATATACCTCTGTTCAGTGCAGCAAGGCTGAGGTCAGGGAACCATTACAGAAATACTTGAGAAGGGGATCCACCAATGGGATTCTGAATCCTTCCTAAGGGCCGGGTAGCACTGTGATGTTTCATGGCTACTGAGCCACTACCTTTAACCTTTAGGACAGCCTGCCAACACTCACTCCCACCTTGGCCCTGGACAACCTTGTATAAATTCATACCTGAGGGGAAGGGCCAGGTGCACAGCGATGGTGATCACATAGTATTGTGCAATGCACTCCTAGCTCTTAAGGCCAAACAGATGTGAGTGTGCATCCTGGCCCCACTGCTTGGGCAAGTTATTAAATTTTGCCTGAAGTTTAGTTTTCTCAGCTAATGTAAGGAAAACAGTCATCTCCAGTGCACACAACATGCAGCACTTGGAACTCAATGAATACCAGTCTTCCATCTTGTTGTGGACTTGAAGGGGAATTAGAAGAGCCTGTGATGGGTACAAATCTGTCAGACACACAGACAACATAACGCATGCTGGCTGTATTCTGAGTATGAATACAACATCCTGGTCGCAACATTTCCTTTTCTTAAAGCTTCTTTTTAAAATCTCTGCTAAATGTTTATTTTTTTCTTCTTCTAGATTTCTAATTTCTAATCAGAAGGAACAACAGCAATACTATCTATTCAAACTAACTTTTGCTCAGTAAGTCACTTGAAGTGCTGATATGATATGGTGAGGGCAACCATTCTAGACTTCGGTTTACTTGACAGGCAGAGAAGAGCATTGGAATTAAATGCTCTGAGAAATGCAGACACCTAGGAAACACGTTCAAGGGTGTGCTCATAGATCTTATGAAATCACTACCACTTTCCTGTCCTGGGTTAAGAATTTTCTTTGAGTTGTCTATCTTCAAAAATCATTGAAGTTTTAAACATTTCTGTCTTGAAATCCATAATACATGGTCTGTAATAGGTCGTGTGTGTGTGTGTGTGTGTGTGTGTGTGTGTGTGTGAGTGAGAGAGATTGTATGTTGGCTGTTCAGGCTTTTCTCTTTTACTGCCTTCTACCCCACTCCATGACAGCTGCTAAAATTCTTGCTACACTGAACTGAAAAAAAAAAAAAAGGAGAGAGAGAAAGAGTGGGGTTTGTGCATCAATGAATGAGTCACTTTATACACAAATAAGAAAAACATTAATTGCCTGGGTTACTAAAATGATATTTACAAAGACTGTACTAATTACAAGATATCTATAAACCTTTCTTTCATAGAAATAATACTTATGAATGGAAAGTAAATGTCGTCAGAAGGAGTAAACACAGATGTTTTTCTGAAAAACAAGTAACTAGTAAAAGTGTGGAAGTTAAAAATTCTTTGCGGATAGCCTGTAACGATAGTAACTACAGAAAACTGGCCAACAGAACGTCATTGTATAAGGTAATGTTTTTAACTTAAGACTTGGTAGAGGGGAAGCCGGGATGGCTCAGTGGGTTAAGTGCTCACTTTGAAGTGCCGGGGACCAGGGATCAAATCCTGGCCCCAGCCCCGGCCTGTGCGGAACCATGTGCTGAGCTGGGAGCTCCCCCAGTTCAGTTCTCTCTCTGTCTCTGTATCTCTCTCTCTCTCTCTCTCTTTCTGTCAAAAATAAATAAATAAAATTAAAAAAAAAAAGACTTGGTAGAAAAGACAGAATTCTAAAATAAGGGTCGGTAGAGCATTTTGTTCTAACATCCAAGCTATGAAGTTCCTCCCCGCATCACGGTTCAGCTGGCCTCTCTGAGTTAGGCACCTTCCAGGTTTGCTGTAATGAGCTCTTACACACAAGGCAAGGAATGCAGTTCCTGCCCAATATTAATGTTCAATAAATGATAATAGCTTCCTCTTTCCTGCCCTTCCTTCATTTTCCTTTATTTAAAATAAATTATTAGGAATATCAGTTTAATAGTTTTCATTTTCTTCTGCCACATATACTTACAATTTAAAATTCTATTGTCCATATATTTTTTTCTGACCATATGAGTTTATTTTACAAAATTGGGAAATGGAAAATAAATAATGAAGAGAGCAGAAATCACTTATAATCCCACCAGAAAACTTTGGTTTTTTTTCTGTGCACACATCTACTTTTATTTATTTAAAGTTTTATTGTTTTGACAGAGAGAGACAGAGATAGAAACAGAGAGAAGGGGGAGGGCCCAGAGCAGTCTCCGTAGTTGACAGCATTAGTTTTCCATATAATTTCACTCCACAGGTGGGCACGGGGCTGCACAGGGCAGAAACTGGGCTGGGAGCCCTCCCGCATGAGCCCCTGCAAGAACTGAACTGGGGGCACACCCCAGTTCAGCATATGGGTCCTCCTGGGCTGGAGCTGGGATTCGATCCCTGGTCTCCGGGGCTGCAAAGCGAGTGCTTAACCCACTGAGCCATCCTAGTTTCCCTAAAAAGTGTTATTTTTTAATGGCTTAAAATTTTCTACTTTATCCACTAAAAATTATATTGTGATTATTCCCCCACATCTTTAAACATTCTTCCAAATATGGGATTTCACCACATATATGTTTATATCTGACTAATGCTCTGATTGGAATTCATTAGTTTCTATTTTTCACTTCTATATATAAGGTCATAATAAAATTATTTCTGTAAGTCTTAGGATGTACTTTTTATCTTATCCTCTAACCAAATTTCTAAAAATAGAATTGTTGGATCAAAGGCTCTGAGCATGTTTATGGCCTTTGATCCACCTTATCAACACCTCTACAGGGAGCTAGGCCAGTCTGAAACCTTCTTTCCTCACATGGCCACCACTCTAGGAAAGAATACTCTAGATGTTTAGAGATGTGACATAAAAAATTTCTGTAACTCTTAGTAGTGTTTTTCTGCATTTCTTTTCTTAACAATAAATTAAAATTTTCTAATATATGTTTTGCATCTTACTAAGTATTATTTCTTTTGTAGATTGTCTACTTTCTTTGTTTTCTTCAGTTGGTATACCTTTTACTTGAATTGCAAGAACACTTTTAGATAATAACATAGGGATCATATATACAGTTATATATATATGCTCACATGTATATGAGAGCTGTCTGGAAAGTATCCAGCCATATCATACAAAAAGTAAAGGCATTTATGGCTGTATTTCTTTTTTCTGGACAGACCCTGTATTACCTATACATATGCATATATACACTCACATGTATAATATATTACATATACACATGAATATGTAAGTATACAATCACATGTATATTACATATATACGTGCATATACACACTCACATGTATATTAGCTACATGCATGCTTATATATGCACACGTATATTATATATACACATGCATTTATGCACTCAAATGTATATTACATATACTTATTTATGTGTTCATGTATGCATCATATACACACATAAATACATAATATACATGCACACACACAACAGAAATTATTTCTATAAAAGAACAAATTTGAATAATGTGACTCAATCATAGAAACAAAGAGCTGTGAAAGAGAGTGGTCTGAACAGAAGACCTTGAAGTTGAAGCTCTGATGCTGATTTCCTAGAAAACTTAGTTTGTCCCTTTTGCTTGAACACTGTTTATTTGTAATTTTTTTTTTTTTTTTTTTTTTTTTTTTTTTTTTTTTTTTTTTTTTTTTTTTTTTTTTTTTTTTAAATATATATTTTTTTATTTTTTTATTTTGACAGAGGAAAGAGAGAGAGAGAGATATACAGAGACAGAGAGAGAACTGAACTGGGGGAGCTCCCAGCTCAGCACATGGGTCCACACGGGCCGGGGCCGGGATTCGATCCTGGGTCCCCGGCGCTGCAAAGTGAGCGCCCAACCCACTGAGCCATCCCGGCTTCCCCTATTTGTAATTTTTTAAGGAGAGCTCTTACGCAAAATGTTTTCTAAACATCTGAGTCAGTCCTAAGATGACTTAACTTTATTTCCTGTCAGATGTGCAAATATTTTATAGCACATATAAACTTGAAGTTCAATACTGGGTTTTAAGAAATCCCAACATGCAGATAGTTCAGTTTAGAAAACATGCTTGAGGATGGTTTCAACTAGGTAGCTGACTGCAGGGTTAAGTATTCTCCAACTGTTTATGTATTGTGACCTACCCGAAGACAAGAGGAACAAGGAAGTTAAATCAGTAAACAGTTGATTGGAAAAAAAAAAAAGCAGAGTCTTTGACATTTTAATATGTCTTGGGAAACATCAGTTTGGGCTTATAAAAATTTGGTGTTTACAGAAACAGTTTACTGATATAAGGTACATGTGTGGGTGTTTCACAAGCTCCTTCTAAATAACCTCTGGCCTAGCCCCATTGGCCACCAGTTTTGTCACCTTGAGAGAGAAGTGTGTGGGAGTAGATTTTCCTTGTTTGGTATTTGTAGGAACAATGGCACATAGTCAAGTTTAGCAGTTTAGTTCCTATTTTTCCCATCTGGTTCTCTTCATAACCTGTCTATGGCTGACTAATGGCTGGATTGAAGAAGGTGGCTTTATTTTGTTGTTGTTGTTTTTAATGCCTATGACATATATGGAAATATGTGACAGAGAGACAAGTTTGTGTGTGCCTGTAGATTTGAATATTCTTTATGCATTTCAGTCCACTGTCTTCTGGTGGAGGACATTAAAGGGGTGGGTAGTCTGCTAGCTGCTCAGTTCTGAGTAAGTCTGCTCCCACCCCAATTACTCACCCTCAGGATGAGTAGACCTCAGTACATAGAGTTAGACTGAAAGTGTTAGAAAATAGAGTTGTGTGGGCAATTCTGACCCAACCCGGGTTTTCTTGTTGTGTTCTCTCTCTGTCTCTCACTCTGTCCCTCTCTCTGTCTCTTTCTGTCTCTTCTTCTCTTTTCCTCCCCACCCTCCCTTTCCTTCTCGTCGCCCTCTCTTCGTGTATAAAAGAGAAAGATTAAAAGAAAATTATGAAAACAGCTAGAGTGCCCCCTGTATTCTATTTCCCAATGTGCATTAATAATGATAATGATAGTAACAATAATGGGACTGTATTTCATTGTTCTAATAGAGACAGTTCCAAATCATTGCGACATATACTCATAAATTGCTAGTTTCATTCCTTTTCCCTTTTCCTCTAAAGATCTTTAAGTTGGGGAAGCCGGGATGGCTCAGTGGGTTAAGCGCTCACTTTGCAGCGCCGGGGACCAGGGATCGAATCCCGGCCCCAGCCCGTGCGGAACCATATGCTGAACTGGGAGCTCTCCCAGTTCAGTTCTCTCTCTGTCTCTGTCTCTGTATCTCTCTCTGTCAAAAAGCAATAAAAATAAAAATAAATAAATATTTTAAAAAGATCTTTAAGTTTAAAAATTTGGGGAAGCCGGGATGACTCAGTGGGATAAGCACTCACTTTGCAGCACCAGGGACCAAGGATCGAATCCTGGCCCTGGCCCTGGCCCATGTGGACCCATATGCTGAACTGGGGAGTGCCCCCAGTTTGGTTATCACTGGGGTGAGACCCCAGCCCAGTTCCTGCCCTGTGCAGCCCCGCGCCCACCTGTGGAATGAAACTATGTGGAAAAACCAATGATGTGCAACTATGGGCACTGTTCTGGCCCCTCCCTTTTCTCTCTGTCTCTGTATCTCTCTCTCTCTCTGTCAAAAACAATAAAATAAATCTTTAAAAAGTTTGTATTGTTATAATATGATACTGCTTTTACTAAAACTATTTTAACTTGCTTTTTTTTTTCTTTTAATAGAACTGTGAAATGATAGAGAACAATAAAAAACCACTTTTGCAGAAGAATGCTGAGTTTAAAGACCAGGGATATTATACCTGCATATTTTTCCTTTATCATAATGGAAAACTATTTAACGTCACCCGCACCTTCAATATAACAATAGTTGGAGGTAAAAGAAATTTTAGAATTGAGAAGAAACAAATGTATCTTAGTAAAGCTGAATATTTTCTTCCTTCTGAAGCTGCACAGGAAGCCAGAGGCAGCTAGAGGTGTGACAGCAGCAGTTCAAATATAAGGGTCAAAATCGTTTTGGTAGCATCTACCACACTGGAAGGTTTTGAGGGGTAGTAACTGAAAGTTCATGTAGGTGAACCTCGCATGAGTCAGCTAGCTCTCTTATTTGGTGTTTGAATACATTCTGGGTTCTTTTGTTGTTAAGCATACTAGGGCTGTCCGGAAAGTATCCAAACATGTAATATGACAAACAGGCATTTATGGCTGGATTTTTTCCAGGAAACCTTCATATGCTTTCACTTAAATATTTACTGAGGATGTTTATAGTCAATAAACTCTAAGCATTGAGAGGGAAGGGAAGCAGGAAAATATGAAATGGAGTGAGTTATATGTTTACTTTCGAGGAATTTGATTACAGTCAGGAGAGGTGACAAGCCACACAGAAGTACCATGGCACAGTTGACCCTTGAATAACACAGAGGGTAGGGAACAGACCCTTTGTACAGTCAAAAACAGATCTGTGTATAACTTTGAACTTTCTGAAAACTTAACTAATAGTCTACTCTTGACCAGAAGCCTTACTGAGAACATAATCATTTGACATTCTTACAATAAAGTAAGCTAGAGAAGAGAAAATCATAAGGACAACAAATAAAATTTACAGAATTTATTGAAAAAAATCTACTTATAAGTGGACCTGTGCGGTTCAAACCCATGTGGGTCAAGGATCAGCTCTATTTGAAACGGGTCATCTGTGACATGTTAAAGGGAGTCGAGGGGACAAATAGAGACAGAGGGCTGTTTGCCTGCATGAATTCCAGGCTTGCCCAGTGAGTCTGAATCTCAGAGGAACCTACACCTGACTCAACCTGGGGCTTTACTGCCCTAGTTTTCTTATCCTGTTGTGCCCACGTGACCCTACTGCCTTCTCTAGCTTCACGGTAGCACCGAGCCCTCTGAGACAGCTTAGGTGTGGTGCTGCCGGAGTTCTCTCTCGGGTCCCCCTGATTCCTCGCAATCAGGCATTCAGTTTGCTGAACGCCCGCAAGCCCCACAAGGACAATTGTGGACGTTACTTTGTAAATGCCCCAGAAACATGGGGTGTGCAAGCAGGGAGAGTCCGGATAATGAAGAAAGTTGCCTGTGCTGATAACAGGAGCAGCAAGGACTGGCCTCTATAGCAGTGTAAACAACCCCTGCTGCTCTGTGTTCTGCAGTTATTAGCCACCGTAGGTTATTATAGCATTCAGTGGAGGCTGCCGGGGGATTACTTACTTGCTAAGCATCACTGGATGGAACCAGAGGTAGAAAATATTATACTTTTGCACCTCCAATTGGGGCTGGAAGTCACTGAGGAGCACAAGTAGAACTGAGGCTGAAGGTGTGGACACCCCAGCAGGCCTGGGACTGGGGTGAGGCATGTGAGGGTAAGGGTGAGACAAGGGAGCTATTTAAGGTACAGAATTGAAGGGGCGCTCCTCTTCGTGTCCTTCGAGGGGACAGTGGGCACCTGGGAATGAGTGCCCTGCTTACTCCACCTGAGTCTTGACCTTGTAGAGGAGTTGAGGACACAGACAGAAGGAACAAAGTTTGGAACAGAAAGACATCTTCTAAGTCTTGTGAGTTTGGTTGTGTCCCTGGATGCACAGATAAGAATTGAGAGAACACTGAATTCAATGTGCTTTCTCAAGCTATGTGAGCTTTGAAGCTGATGGCAAGTGAACAACGAACAATATTAGCTGCAAACATTATTTGATGAAAATATAACTAAAGTAAATGTAAAGTGATGACTTAGAATCTTTGTTACAAGAAATAAGCATATTACAAAAAATGTTTGTCTTGGAGAAGCTCAATGCAACACTAACATTTTTTTCTTTTTTTTCACTTTCAGATAGCAGTAATATGGTTCCAGTTATTCTTGGACCACAGATTAACTATGTTGGAGTGAAACTAGGTATATTCTGACATACATATATTTTGCAATTACGAATGTCAGCGTAATCGAGTTTTCCAAGGCTAAATCTGATTCACTATTGATCAATATTGTGGGTATCACACCTTTCTGATTTGGAGAAGAACATAATAAAAGCAGAAAAAGCCTGTCATTTTGGAATGTTGCCATTTTTAAACTGATTAAAATGATCAGTCTCTTCCAAAGATTATGGAATTGTCCGTGGTTTGTAGATTAGGGTTTTAGTCACCTTGTTTGTAGTAATTTTAAAACATGAAAACTCAGTGAGACTATGCTGGAGAAATGATTCAAACATATTGTGTGGTTGAATATTTTGTTAATGGATTTATAAAGACTGTCCAGAAGTATCCAGCCATGAAATATGAAAAATAGGGGCATTTATGGCTAGATGTTTTTCAGACATCATTCATACTTTGAATCAATGAACTGAACTGATTGTACATTTAGAAATTGTCTAGATAGGTCTTGATGAATCAACATGCCCAGTTAAGTAATTTCTTCAAAAAGAAAAGGAAGAAAGGAAAAGAGGAAATTTATATATGAGTATGTTATAAATCTCACAAGAGATTAGCATTATTATTATTGCTTTAAACAACAAAAATTCTTTTGTATTTACCCAAATATTTGTTCTTTCTTGTGTTTGTGTATTTCCTTGCTTTCATCTGAGGTAATTTTTCTTGAGTCTGAAAATTTTCCTTCTTTCTCTCTCTCTCTCTCTCTCTCTCTTTCTTTCTTTCTTTTTTCTTCTTGCAGAGAGAGAGAGAGAGAGAGAGAGAGAGAGAGAGAGAGAAGGGGGTCAGAGCAGTCTCTATAGTTGCACGTCATTAGTTTTCTTTCTACAGTGGGGCACGGGGCTGTGCAGGGCAGGAACTGGCCGGGGGCCTCCCCCATGAGAAGCAGGCTCCCAAGCCAAGCTGGGGGCCTCCCACATAGGAAGCTCAACCTGGTTAGAACTGAACTGGGGACACACTCCAGTTCAGCATATGCGTTCACGCGGGCTGGGGCCGGGATTCGATCCTCAGACCCTGGGACTGCAAATGAACTCTCAATCCACTGAGCTATCCTGGCATCCCCCACTTTGGTACTTCTTATAGTGTAGTTATACTGGCAATAAATTCTTTCAGCTATTGTTTATCTGAAAAATCTTTATTTACCTTTAGTTTTGAAGAATATTTTCTTTCAATAATTTCAGTAATTCTAGGTTGGCAGTTTTTCCCCCTGTACTTTCAAGATGCCTTTTTCTATTATTCACTGGCTACTGTAGTTTCTGTTCAAAATGTAGCCTTCAGTCATTGTTATGACTCAGATGTGTCTTTTTCTTCTGACTGCTTTCAAAATTTTTTCTTCTTCTTTGATTTTGATGTGTCTGGGTATGGTTTTCTCTCATTTACTCTACTTTGGGTTCCACTGAGCTTCCTGAGTTGTGGTGGGTATATTATATCAATTTGGAGAAATTCTCTGCCATTATGTGCGAATATTTCTTATGCCTTTTTTCTCTCTCCTCTCCTTCTGGATTTCCAACTATATATATATTAACTATACTACACATGTTCTCTTTTTCCTTTTCTTTTCTTTTTTTTTCTCCTTGTGTGTTTTAGTTTTGATTTGGCCTGAATTCAAGCTCACTAATTCTGCCTTTTTTTTATGCCTAATCTGCTTTTAAAACCATTTTGCTCTTAAATTGTATCTTTATTTTTTAGTTAACAAATATTCATTTGAATCTATTTAAATATATTACTGTTCTTTGTTGAAAACGTTCACCTCTTCATCTACTTGTTCATCTTTTTTCTATTTTCTTTAACTTATAATAGTTATTTTAAACTCTTCATCTGCTAAATTAAACACAGATTATCTGCAAGTCTGCTTCTATTATCTAGTTTTCTATTGATTATTTTTCCTGTGGTTTTCTCTTTGCATATTTCTAAATTTGTTTTTAGTGTTGTTGATTTTTGTGTATCTAAAACAACCAAAGAATAAAGTTTATATTATCTTTTTTAGAGTGTTAGTCTTTCCTCTGTTAAGCAGATGGTGTGAGGAGTTGATTGTCTCAGTCCAATTAGAATTTGAGCTGGGTGGTAGTTAGAATGCAGGTTTGTTAGATTCAATCTGCCTCTCATCTTTGGTAGCATGGGGGGAGGGATTTTTGTCACGTGCTTGTTGCATGCCTTTTTCTCTAGCAGGACTTGCTCTCCTAAGTACCATGAGACTGCAGGAGAAATTATTAAGTCTCCTATGCATCCCAAGTCCTGAGAAATAATCCTGCAAGCCTATGTGGCTGTCAAAATCTCCACAGGACTCTTATTTTTTTCTTTCTGTCTTTATAAGTTTTCTTTTGTGTTGTACAAACCAAAGTAAATTCTTCCGAGGAATAAATGACTGCCTATCTCAGTTTACCTGGAAGGGATTTTCCCTGGCTGCACTTTCAGTTCAACCATTTCTTTTTGTTTTTTTCATACTCTTACATCTTTAATTTTCAGCCAATTAAGTTTAATCTTTTGTGACATCCATTTTGTTCTTATAGAAGTTACAGTAGGAGTGTTGGTCTGACACTACTGAATCGCATGCTGAAAAGAAGGTTCACTGGCAACTCTACATTTTAGTAATTGATTTAAATACAAATATTTGAAGCAAAACCAATTTATATTTTGGTGACAACTTATAATTACGACCCAATTGGTCTGCTTTATAAATTTTTTAAAATTTTAAAACAAGACATATCTATTTTATTTCTGGGGATATAGTACTATGTTAGCATTATATATTAGGTTAACATATATTTATTTTATTAATTTTAAACCTTTGGGGATTACAAGTTTCTAAAATTAGAACATTGATTGTTAATTTTTACCTAGGAAAACTTGTACACCTTAATTGCTCTGCTTTGCTAAATGAAAAGGATGTGATTTATTGGAACTTCTGGAAAGGAAATGGAACAGATCCTAATGTGCATGAAGAGGAAGAAACAAGAATTAAGTAAGTATATGGGATACATATACTTGATATACAAGAATCCTATTGTGTCATATATACGTAATATAAAAAACTCTGACTCCTTAACTGCTAATAGGATGTTTGGGATAAGTGTAAATTACAACTATTATTTACATATTTTATATGGTAATCCCCAGGCTCTAGGTTGATGGATTATAGACATTCATTGCTGAGATTTAAACTAGAGAAAGTCAATGAGGTTCTTTAGCATCACCTTGCAAAAGCAGCTATTGGTCATTCTGATGGAAGTAGGGGTTTTACCTAAACATCTTTAAAAAGCGTGCTAATTTAGGCTACAGATTTTTGAATTTGGAAATACTGTGTTCTTTTTTACTAATGTGCCAGAGAAGTTCAGATCCAGAGACTGCCACATGTATAAGTTAATTTGGGTACCTTGTGTGCAATGGGCACCCCTGGCTGTGTGGCCCATGAGCCACTGTGGGATTAGTCAGGAGTCTGTGGGTGCAGAGTGACTCATCAAGTCCTTTGCCTGCAGGGCCCTGAGTGCAGGCAGGCCATCTTTGCTACCTGTCACGTCTACATCCTGTCCTCACGTACATGCTTTTCTATTTTTCTGTTTGTTGAAACTAATTCATTATAAGAAACTTGAGAAATACTGAAACTCACAAAAAAAGAATTGTCATTTGTAGAAAGTTTTGGCAATTTCTTTGGTGGGCAAGAGATAGATACTGACATAGATACTGACATAGATGTTGCCTTCTGCTCTTTAGAGATAGTTTGTAATTTATTTTGAGGACATTCACTACAGAGATTATCTTTTTTAAAGGTGAGCATTGAAAAATTTTATAAGTATAGAAGGGTCTCCAGAGATTGTGAGGTATAAGTTACATCTCAAGTAAATATAATATAAATTACCAGTCTCCTAGATTGATGTTGAGATACTATCTACTATATACTAAATTATTGCAGCATTTTCCTGCAAGTGTCCATTCATGGAAATTAGAAACACAGTAAGAACAGGTAGAAAAAACAAACAGGGAAATGATTAGATGTAATATGAAGGAGGCAGTAACAATGTATAAAATTCCAAATGACTTGTATATTAATACTTAAATAGCCTATATTCCATTAGGGAATCATCAGACTTATTAAAATAAAACATACTAATTCTATGGCCATTTAAATGTTTCTGAATGACTTTGGGAAATTACTGTCATTATTAATGCACTGAACCATTCAGGTTCTAGTGAGATAGGATCCTAAGGTGTCTGTCATTTTAGCTTCACTTTTGAGATTTTTTCTACTTTTTACACTTAAAAATATATATTCTTTGTCATCATGGTGGTAGCTCTCAGTTCTTGCTGAGACTTGTCTACAAGCTTCTCACCCAGGAGCAGGCACGTGGTTAGTACTAAGTGAATGTTGGCTCCAATGAACTGTGTGGTTTTCATGCCATTGTATTTTATCCTCAGCATCTGTCCTTAGCTATAGTTCTACATTTTTGCATTTCTCCCTGCTAGTGCTCTACTGTTTATCTTTGGAGGGATAGAAGACCAACTTACCAAACATTAAAAATGGGGCTTGAACTAAGCTCACAGAGTGGTGAGGCCTTATTTTTATAGTTGAGTGTATGTGCTGTTCATGTCATCATTCATGGCTCCTTTTGTGCCATACATCTATATTTTTCATTGATGTTAGGTAGATATTTCTGTAACACTTCTGTATAGAATCATGTTCTCAAATGCATTTGAAAAATACGTCTGTAGTTTTCATCGACATTAGGTAGTTGATATTTCTGTAATAGTGACTTTTGTACCGTTTTATGTTCTAAAATGCATTTGAAACAGTTGGAGGCTACAGTAGGTACCATGTCCCAGGTACTAGAGACACCTGCTGCTATGGGTATCAGGTGAGTGACTGTACCTGGAAGCACTGGATGATACAGAGCCTTTGGAGCTTGTTGCTGGTAGGGAAGCAGATGCCATGAGCATTTGCCTTGCATTCAAATACAGAACAGTTTGAATCCTTTAAGAAGAGCAAAAGATTGCTGCTGGTGGTTGTCTCAAATCATTTTCTGACACTCGCTGAACATCTTAATTGGAAATTTTCAGGTGCCTGCAGTGTCTGAGAATAGTGTTGTTTTAAAATTTATTTTAAATGCTGGACAAAATTAAAAAGTGATTTTTCATGATTGTACAGGCAAACTTGACATGAATCGTTTTCTATGTTGAACAATTTGTAGTCTTGTCACAAATGGTGGAGGAGACCTCACCATGGAAGGAACACTGAGGTGTTGGAGAGGAAAAATAGGGAGACGTAAGTGAGAGAAAGAAATTTTTCTCGTATTTTCAATTTAGCATCATTACCTTCCAGGCATTTTAATGCTAGTCAGCTCACAGCACCGCCCCCAGATGGTTCAGGAGGGTTGTGTCTGTCAGCCCTGATGCTTCCAGAAAGAGTGGGAGGTTTGTTGTGACCACACTTTTAGAGTTCCCACCAGAAAGGGAAGATTTGATGAGTCGACAAACCTGCTGCCTTTGTGTATTTGCGTGTGTGACACCTTCTCTGGTGGATAATGTTGCTGGCATTGAACAAAGCCTGTTTGTTCGATTGTTTTCCTCTCTTACAGGACATCAGAAGGCAAATGGC
>PVKE010031866.1:8354-18896 GCA_004027555.1 Craseonycteris thonglongyai
AAGTCTGGTGACAGCCTGATAGGTTTTCCTTTGAAAGTTATGTTTTGTTTTTCCCTGGCAGCCTTGAGGATTTTTTCTTTGTCATTGATTTTTGTCATCTTCAGAACAATGTGCCTTGGAGAAGATCTGCTAGGGTCTAGGTAGTTAGGGCTTCTGCTTTCCTCTTGGATTTGTGGCTGTAATTCCTTCCACAGGTTAGGGAAATTTTCATCCACTATTTGTTTTAGTAGACTCTGAGAAGATTTCATCTCGCTTCCTTCTGGTACCCCTATTATTCTAATATTGTTCTTTCTGATGGAGTCAGAGAGTTCTTGTAGGGCTCTTTCATTTCTCTTGATTCTCCTTTCCCTTTATTCTTCCCTCTGTGACATTTCCATGTTTGTATCTTCAATTTCACTCAGCCTTTCCTCTAGCTGGTCAGCCCTGTTTCCTATGCTGGTCAGTTCTTTTTTCAGCTCTCCCATGATGCCTTTCATTTCAAGGAGTTCCTTTTGGTTCTGCTCTAGCTTCTCAATTTTATTGGTAAAGTACTCATTTTGCGCGAAAATTTCTTGTTGAGGTCATTTAACTGTGTCTGGGTACTTTGCCAGCATTGAGTGAGCTCTCTGAGTGTCTTGATTATTGCAGCCCTGAATTCTGTTTAACTTAGATTTGATTCCAAGTGTGCAAGGTCCTTTACTAAAGACTGCCCCTGATCTTCTGGAGGGGCTTTGGATTCTGAGGTGTGCATTGTGTTTGATGTGGTTCTTTTTGCTTTACGCATGAGTATGTTTTCCCTCTGGGGGTTTGCCTATCAGATGGGCTTCCCTTTATTTTTTCTTTTGGGCTCAGTTGTGGGCGAAGATTTTGGGAGAGCGTTGGGGGAAGCAGACAGCTTCTGTGTCCTGGGGCACTTCAGGTTGCTGTCTTAGCTGTTAGATAGCAGGGTAGTAAAGGTGTGGCCAGGGGTGGGGGCATGTGAGGAGTTAGGGCGTGCCTGAGACACAATAGCAGATTCCTCTTTCAGCAGGGGGGCTGGTGTTTCAGTGCGGGTGGGGCGCAGGAACTCTGGTCTTTCTCTCCTCCGCCTGGCTGCCCTTCCTTCAATCATATCTGCAAGCCGCGCCCGCAGAGCAGCACTTGGATGGGCTAGGGCTTGGCAGAGGCCCCGGTCGGCCACTTAGTCCTACGCGCAGGCAATGACGCCGCGGCGTCTCGGGCGGCAGCCGCTCTATGCTCCTGGCTTTGTTGAGACCACCAGATTCACTCTAAGCACGTCCAATGCAGCTATGCCCACTCAAGCCCCAGCCCTCACTCCAAGAGCCCTGTCTTTAGAAGGCGCTCCCTCACAGTCAATCTCCTTCGTAAATCAGGGGTGCCCAGCTGTTGTGGGCTGGTGCCCTGCTCTCACCCCGCCCACCGGGAAGTACAGCTGCCCTGCTCCACAGTCCCTGTTCCACTTTAGGCTCCATGATCTTATTAGGGCACTGCGTGCTGTCCCTTGAGTTCAGATGTTAAATTGTACACAGTCTTGTGGGGCTTCCATGCTCCCTAGTTCTCGGCTTCCAGCCTGCCCTCGATCCTGCTCCACTTTGACCGCAGTCCCCCAACCCCCCTTTGTTTTTGCCAGCCCCGGGCCTCGCTCCAAGTCTCTGTCCCCGAACCGCTACTTCCCTTTCCCTCTCCCGCTCTCCCCTTTTTTCTCTAACCTTTGGGTGTTGTTATGTGTTGTGTGGTTCTCTTAGTTGAGGTTGCTTCTCGGGGTTTCCCTGTGGATTCCCCTCTGTTAACAAGTCCCTTCCCAGGCAGTTATCGGCGTTCTCCTCTCATGCCGCCATCTTTTTTTCCGCCAAAATATTTGTTATTAGAGGGAAAATTTGGGTCCAATAAGGTTAAGAACCACTTATGTAAATGAAAGAACATAGGCTTTGGAGTCAGATGAACCTAAGATCAAAAGCATCTCTTGAACTGTGTGACTTTAACAATTTACTTTTACTCTGAGATTCAGTTGCTTCATGAATAGATCTTAATCGCTTCTGAGGTTCTGGTAAGAATTGCTATTTCAGATAAAATAGCACAGGTTAAACGCTGATGGTAGGTATTCAACAATAATTCCCTTCTTCTTAATCTCAAGATATGCTTCCCTTACCCCAGTCACCTTTACATACAGGTGGGAAAATCAAGATGGGAAGAGGGAAGTATAAAGAATACAGAAGGAGAAAGGAAATCACACCGAGTACCTAATACATAAACACACTCAGAACACACTATGGGTATCAAATGGGAGACAGTTCAGGTTAGATTAAGGTTCTGGCCCTAGATCATGAAGGACATAGTATTAATATCAATTATGTTAAGACTGAAGGGCATGATGGTGGGAGAAGAAGAAATCAACAAAGCAGCAACCCCAGGTGCCTTCCTGAAGAAGCTTTCCATTGCTAACGCCTGCAAGGATTTTCCACCCCACCATGAGGCGGCTGAGACTTGATGCCAGATTATCCACGAAACACGCCCAACCTAAATGTTGGTACTTCTTGATATTCCTCCCCCGCTTCCCTTTCTGGTTCTTCTGATACCCGCCTATAAAAATGCTGTCCCAACCCCCAGAAGTCACCGACGCCATCTTTCCATCTTTCAGCATCAGCCTGGCCATTTTTCCAGCCGTTTCTAATAAACTCACTTGCTAAACCAGACCTTGGTGTGGTCTTTTTTCGGTAAACCTTACAAATTACACAACCACTGCTACATTAATGCAATATATAGATACGTAAACTGTTTCAAGAATGGATGCAGAATTATCATTTCCTCAACCTTACCTTTTGTATCCCTTGAAAGCCACTTAAAATTAACACTGTAATTTAAGAACCTGTGATTTTTATAGACTGAGTTGTATAACAGATTCTGAATTTTAGCCATTTCAATAATAAACTGGAAATGTTCTGCATGTGATTTGACTACCTCCAGGGAGATTTTTATACAACAGCAAATATATTTTCTAAACATTCCAGTTCTTGAGTCTCTTAGTCACTACTTACCAAAGGTCAGATATGTTTCTAAAAAAGCAAATACTCTATCATTGACAGGGTCAAAAGTCCCTTTCTGCCTTTCACAGGTCCATAGAAGACACAGGATCTCTCTAATATTAGTCATGGCCAAGCTTCAACTTCTTACTTCACCAAAACCTCAGAATACTCAGCATACCACAAACAGCAGGGTTAGAGTTCTAAGATATGAGGAAGGCCAGGTTTTTTAGATACCAATCCAGAGAAACAGTAACAGTCATCCACCTTTTTTAGTTGGCTTCCTCTTTTCTTTGTCTACCTCAGCAATAGCCCAAAGGTATCTGTTAGTTAGCCCATTATTTCTATCTGAATAAGTAGTTTCAAAAAAAAGAAACCTGGGAAGCTGGGATGGCTCAGTGGGTTAAGCACTCACTTTGCAGCCCCAGGAACCGAGGATCGAGTCCTGGCCCCGGCCAGTGTGGACCCATTTTATGAACTGGGGAGTGCCCTCAGTTCAGTTCTCACTGGGGTGAATGAAGACCTTGACCCAGTTCCTTCCCTGTGCAGTGGAGTGGTCCCACCTGTGGAATGAAACTATGTGAAAAAACAAATGATGTGCAACTATGGAGACTGTTCTGGGCCCTTCCCCTTCTCTGTCTTTATATCTCTCTCTCTCTGTCAAAAACAATAAAATAGGGGAGGCCGGGATGGCTCAGTGGGTTGAGCACTCACTTTGCAGCGCCGGGGACCAGGAATCGAGTCCCGGCCCCGGCCCATGCAGAGCCGTGTGCCGAGCTGGGAAGTTCCCCCAGTTCATTTCTCTCTCTGTATCTCTCTCTCTCTGTAAAAAAATTAATAAAAAACAAAAAAATAACAATAAAATAAATAAATCTAAAAAAAGAAACCTTTGGTTATGTTAGATGATGGGGGTTGACCATAAGGAGACACTGGGTAGCAAAGAAGTATAGAAAACCTTTTCAGAAGACACATAAATTTCTTAGAAATTATTTTAAATTGGCTCACCGCCATTCTAGACACAACATTAGCTATCCTGGCTGAAAAGTCCTCTGGTGACTCCCTGGGATCCTGCAAGGACCCCGGTGACTTTCCCATTCCCAGGCCTCACCAGCTCTTTAATCTCCTTTGCTTCTGCCAAGACCAACTGTACAGAACAGATATATATAGTATGCTCCTAATTGTGTTAAAAAAAAATGATTGGCGGGGAGGGGTTATACTCACAGAGATACGCACATATTCTCACACATACACACATACATAGAGTATTTTTTGGAAAGAGTCAAGAAAGTGGCCATAGCAAAAATTTCTGTAGAAGACTAGGGAACCATTGTAATGGGTGACATACTTGCTTACAATTTTTACTAGGTACATATTATTTTTCAATTAAAATAAAAATTAGTTTCAACATCATTTACCATGTAGCTCCACTGTAGACTTCAGTTTCACAGAGTAATTTCTGCTAATAGATTTAGTGACCTGCCATAGACTGCAATTAATAGCACTGAGCAGTCAAAAGATGACAGGTTAGATTAGAAAGGGGTCTTACAAATTGATAATAGCAATCCTGCCTATATCCAAAAAGTTTTTAGGCAACTACATAACTTGCATGATATCACCATCCCAAATTTATAAGCAATACATCCAATGTCAGAAAAGCAGAAAATATGCCTTAGCTCTAAAAATTTTTTTTATTTGATGTTTATATTACTGTGCCTTACTAAATCATATGCATGGAATTCTGTTTTCTAAAATTCTTTTATTGAAGTTAAAACACTTCATTTTTTTATTTATCTCTAATTGACAAGGAACACTTCTATTAGCACTTCAGTTTTAAGTTCTCTGTCCAGCAAGAAAGAAATGATCTCTAAATGACCGTGAAATACATGAGGGTTCCTATGATTTCAAGGATCTTAGTGCATTCACTGCAAAGCAGAGAGAACTGTTGCTATGTTTTGTTTAGCTAAAAGTAATGTAGAAAACAGCCTCCGGTTTGAAATCGTACTTATTCTGGTTTGTTACCATACTTCCCTGTATAGTAATGATTTTGCATTTGTGAAATCAAAATTACATGTTAGGTACATACATTGAGCAGTCAATGTACGCATCGCTCAATACATTTAGGCTCTACTATAATTTTCTCAACCAAATTTCAGTTCATCCTTTTTTCATCTCTGCCTACCAAATTTCTACCATCATATTTGGTATCTCTGGCAGCATTCTTCATAGGCCACTTTGTATTATCAGCAACATGTACACTTTTCTTAGTTTATTCTTACCACCACTCCTATACATTTTAAGGTCCATGACATAGGCTCTTAGTAACCTGTGTATTTCAATACTTTGCACATAAAAGTGCACTCAAACATTTTTAACTGAGTGTACAAGATCTGGAGGAACATTCAAGCTGAAAAGTATCTTGGATCTTCTCATTTAATACAGTATTTCCCAAACACATACCTACCAATGGATGACAGGATAGCTGCCCAGGAATAATCAGAGGAATTTTTAGAAATCAGAACATTCTCAGGAAACTGGGACAGCTCAGCGGGTTAAGCGCTTGCTTTACAGCCCCAGGGGCCAAGGATCAAATCCTGGCCTTAGCCTGTGCAAAACCATATGCTGAACTGGAGTGTGCCACCCATGCAGGAGGCACCCAGTTCAGTTCTCATCCCCAGTTCAGCCTCCAGCTCGAGGGGGAGTGCCACCCATTCAGGAGGCCCCCAGTTCAGTTCTCGTCCCTTGGTTCAGATCCTGGCTAGAAGGGTCATGACTCCCATGAGCGAGGCTACCGGCCCAGTTCCTGTCCTGCGCAGCCCCACCCACCTGTGTGGAACAAAACCATGTCAAAAACTGATGACATACAACTATGGAGACTGCTCTGGACCCTCTACCTTCTCTGTGTCTCTCTTTGTCTCTGTCCCTCTGTCTCTGTCAAAAACAATAAAATAAGTCTTAAAAAAATTAAAACATTCTTAAGCTCTACCCCAAATCTGTAGCAGTGGGACTCAGTAACCTGTTTTTTGTTTTGTTTTGCTTTGTTTTGTTTTTGTTTTTAATGGTTATGAGATGCAGCCATGTTTAGGAATCACAGGTCTAGTCCACCCACCCATACTGATACAGGATAGTTAGTGGAACTTAGGCAGTTTAGTAGGGGGAGGAGCAGCAATCTCAGTAGTAATGACATCCATGACTTGGAATGTAGCACAAAAATAGTATGGTCAGGTACCAAAGCCATGGGAGAAGATGATGCCCATACCTAAGTAATGCAAATGTAAGCCTTGGGCTTCTGATGCCCATCTCTAAGAAATGTAAATGTAAATGTAACCTTGGGAGGAAGGTATGGGATATTTCAAAAATAATAACAAAGGACACCAAGGCCAACAATGCCCAGACCCCTTCCCTCTTCCACAAGATAGAAATAGTAGCTTTCTTCTTTTCAGTGGGCATTCCTCTTTAGGGTGCCCCCTCTCACTAGAGAGTTTTCCTTCTTTCGATGGGCATTCCATGTTCGGGTGCCCCCTCTCATTAGAGAGCTTTCCTTCTTTCCGAGGGTATTCCACTTTTGGGTACCTCCTCTCATCAGAGAGCTTTCCTTCTTTCAGTGGGCATTTTATTTTCGGATGGCTCCTCTCGTTTTGAGAGCTTTTACTCCTTCCCTTTCTTAATAAACTTTGCCACTTCACCTTTCCTGTGGAATCCATTTTCTCATTCTTCGAGTTTGTGGGACCACGAATGTCAGAGACCACCATTCACAAGTGTTCCTGCATCAGTATTACATATGAAAAAAGTAAAGCCCAATGAGACAGAAGACTTACTCAAAATTGTATAGTGAAATGAACAGAACAGCAAAAAGATGAAGAGAGGACACAGATGAAATAGAAACTGTCTGGCAGAGTTCTTCAGAATTAAATAAAGCATAAATACTAATTAAATAGAACATTATTATCACAGAACAACTGATAAATAGCTTTTAAAGAATGCAGAGGGAAAGCGGGATGGCTCAGCGGGTTACCTGTATTTTTCACTCCATAAGACACACTTTTTCCCCCAAAAAAAGTGGAGGAAAAAGTGTGTACATCTTATGGGGCGAATACTGCAAAGAAGAGTGCATGTTGGGGACCTTAATAATGCCATGGGGAAGCCTGCAGCCAGATCAGAAAGCAGGGACTGCATGGAAGGAGAGCGGGTCCAGGCAGGTCAAGTGCATCTTATGGAGCGAAAAATATGGTAAGTGCTCACTTTGCAGCCCCGGAGTCCATCGAATCCCATCCCGGCCCCAACCCTTGTGGGCCTATATGCTGAACTAGGGTGTACTTTACAAGTGGGAGGTCCCTAGTTCGGTTCTCACCAGGATGAGCTTCCCATGTGGTAGGCCCCTGGTTCAGCCCCCAACTCATAGGGCATGCCTCCCATGTGGGAGGCCCCGGCCTGGTTCCCGGCCTGCACAGCCCCCACCCACCTGTGTGGAATAAAACCATGTCAAAAACTGATGACATACAACTATGGAGACTGCCCTGGGCCCTCCCCCTTCTCTCTGTCACTGTCTCTCTGTCCCTTTGTTTGTCTCTCTCTCTCTGTCAAAAACAGTAAAATAAATCTTTAAAAATAAATAAAAAAGAAGGATTTCCTGTCAAGATGATGGAGTAGGTAAATGCTGTACTTGCATCCTTTCATGACCACATCAAAATTACAACTACAGAAAAGCCATCATTGAGAATTGCCTGAAATCTAGCTGATCAGAATTCCTACAACTAAGAACTTACAGAAGAAGCCACCTCCAAACTGGTATGAGGGCCAGA
This sequence comes from Craseonycteris thonglongyai, assembly GCA_004027555.1. Lineage (NCBI taxonomy): Eukaryota > Metazoa > Chordata > Mammalia > Chiroptera > Craseonycteridae > Craseonycteris > Craseonycteris thonglongyai. Next base: position 16,153 of record PVKE010031866.1, read on the forward strand.
AATGTGGAACTGGCTGGCCCCACACCTGGGTGTGGCAGTTAAAAATCAGGAGAAATATCCCAGCTGTGGAGGCCCCCATGAGGATTAAGGGGTCCCAGCCCCACACCAGCCTTCCCAGCCCAGGATTCCAGTGCTGGAGAGAGAAGTCCCTACAACTCTCTGGCTGTGAAAAACAGCAGAGATTGTGGCTGAGACTGAGGACTACTGGAGTCTCAGATGCTCCTCTTAAAGGGACGCACATGGACTTAACCACTGACAGACTCACTCACTCTCTCTGAGCTTCAGCCCTGGAGCAATAACTCAAAAGGTCAGAAACACATTGGTAAAAATTTAATTTTCTGGCTTTGGGGAAAAGGCTGGAGGAGCAGCTTTCTTCCAAACAGAAGTGCTGGCAGAATTTGTTGTTTCTTTATTGGGCTCCATCAACCTAACTCACACCATTCCCCCTGCCCTGGTGATTTCATAAGACCCCAACCTATCCAACTTTGGGGCACACCCAAGCCATTACCAGTGGCTTTTCCATATAAACAGCCTGTTGCTCATGCTGCACACTTTCCTAAAATATCTCAGAGGTTAACAAACTCCAAACAAGAAGCATCAGGCCTTGGCATGCCCCATACCTCTTGCTAAGCAGTCCCAAGCCATGGACTAGTGACAGCCAGTCTCAGTTCACAGCTTAGCCTCTCCCAGGAACCTTCAAGACCATTGTGAATGATGGCCATTTGCAGACTGCTTTGTGGCTCATTCCAGGTGGCCCCAGGCAGAACATGGGCTATGGCTGAAATTGGCCTTCAGTGAGCCTCCTTCTTGTAGAGACAGCACACCCAGCCAGAGCATTAACCAGCTGCCTCCAAGGATGAAATACCCAAAAAGTAGACTGGGCAGGTACCAATCTAAAGCAAATCTTGCTCCATTGGGTTAGCTTCTTCTCTGTAGTCATGACCAGTCATCACAACCAATCAGCCCGAGGATCAATCCCTCCCACTGACATGCAAATAGCAACCAAGACTCAACTACAACAGAAGGGCACACACAACCAATACAAGGGATATACCTGGAACACCCATCTCAGGTGACCAGGGAGACTGCACCACTAGGCCCCATAGGACACCTACTACATAATGCCACTCTACCAAGACAGGGAGGCATAGCAGCCCTTCCTAATACATACAAACTAACACAGGGAGGCAGCCAAAATGAGGAGATAAGAAAACATGTCCCAAATGAAAGAATAAAACAAAGCTCCAAAAAAAGAACTAAACAAAATGGAAACAAACAATCTACCAGATGTAGAGTCCAAAAATTAATTATAAGAATGTACAAGGCTCTCAAAGAGAATTTTAACAAAGACATAGGAAACAAAAATGGAGATAGAAAACATAAAAAAAAAGAAACACTCAGAAGTGAAGAATACAGTAACTGCAATCAAGAATACATTAGAGGGGAAGCCGGGATGGCTCAGTGGGTTTAGCGCTCACTTTGCAGCTCCGGGGACCGAGGATCAAATCCCAGCCCAGGCCCGTGCGGAACCATATGCTAAACTGGGAGCTCCCCCAGTTCAGTTCTCTCTCTGTCTCTGTATATCAATCTCTCTGTCAAAAAATTTAAAAAAAAAAAAAAAAAAAAGAATACATTAGAGAGAATCAACCATAGATTAGATGAAGCAAAAAAAATGGAATCAGTACTTTGGAAGATAAGGTAGCAGAAAATACACAATCAGAACAGCAAAAAGAAAAAAAAAAAATCCAAAGAAATAAGGACAGTGTAAGGAGCCTCTAGGACAGGGATTCCCAACCCCGTGCCCGCAGGCGCCACGGCGTCCACGGCCCGATTTGTGTGCGCCCACCATTATTTGACTGCATCAGAAGTTTTTCATAAACACTAAGTAAAACTATAATTTATTTGTATACATTTGTTAGAATTTTAAAATATTGTTTGAGTATCTATACAGGTTTATTATATTCGTTGGTATGTTTGCGATATTGTATGTATAAGTTTTCCCCTAGCTTTCGCCTTTATACATGTCGCGTCTTGTTTAGCCGCTGCACTCTTTAAACTCTCCTCCACCCAACCGGGAGATGCGAAGTTGCCATTTTGATTGCGGTTGCTGGACCGATCGGGTCGTGACGGTTAGCTAGGATCACAGTGTTTTGATATATTCGACTTTAAATGAAATAAAAGCGAGGTAGGTCATCTATTATTATGGTGGCAAATTGATATGATGTTGAAGTTCTATAACTATTTTTATTTTTTTTTTTTTTAGTCCTAAAATGAGTGGACCAAATAAGAGAAAATGAACCTATAATTTTAACACAGACTGGGAGGATTCATATTGTTTCATTAATTTAAAAGGTAACTGCGTTGGCCTGTTGTGTGGCAGTAGTATTGCAGTGCCGAAAAAACAGAATGTTGAACGTCACTTTCAGACAAGTCATACCACTTTTGATACGAATTATCCACTTAAATCTGAAGTAAGAAAGAAAAACATAAATCAACTCAAATGAAGTTTAACTACTCAACAGACTGTTTTCACTAGACATGTGGAAAAAATCTAAAAAGGCAACCATTGCTTCTTTCAAAATTTCTCACATGCTCGCAAAGAAGAAAAAACCTTTCCAGGATGGTGAATTGTTAAAAGAAGCATTTCTGACTGCTGCCAATTGTTTGTTTGAGGAATATTCTAACAAGCGTGAGATTATGTCGGCAATACAAGACCTACAGTTGTCAAATAACACAGTCACAAG
>PVKE010031867.1:0-18798 GCA_004027555.1 Craseonycteris thonglongyai
ATCTTTTCACATTTATAGAGAGAAATTATCTTTTTGTCTTCAGTGCATATTTATTTCTATTTTACTTTTTGACAGATAGAGAGAGAGACAGAGACAGAGACAGTTAGAGAACCGAACTGTGGGAACTCCCCAGCTCAGCACGTGGGTCCTGCCTGGGCCGGAGCCGGGATTCGATCCTCGGTCCTCATGGCCTCAAAGCAAGCGCTCAACCCGCTGAGCCGTCCCGGCTTTCCCCACATTTCTCTATTTAACAAATCTCTCATGATAAGTGTCAATTACTTTAAGTCCTATGATACAAGTAGTTTTGAAAAATATTTTTATTGTCAAAGTACTCAAACTGTAGGTATGAAACCTTGAAGATGCCACCTGCAACCCCAGTCCCCTCCCAAGACAATCTCTGTTTTCAGTTTGCTTTGTCTGGCTTCTGACACATGTAGAGAAATAATCATTTCTGGGAGGGTTTTGACGTAAATGGTATGTTACACAAATTATTCTGCAACTTATTTAGTCATTGAATAATAACACTTGGGTGTCTTTCCACCACACTGCGTACATATCTAGCTTAAGGAATTTTAACCCTGACTAGAAGGTCCTAATATGGCTATTCCATTGTTTATTCAATATGCAGGACATTGAAGGTTGTTTCCATTTGTCACTATTAAAAACAAGTTGCAATATAAACAGTCACAAAAAGGTCTCTGCACACATTAGGACTATGTTTCTAGAATGGTCACTAAGAAGTGGAATTTCTGTTTGAAGGTTTAAACATTTTCACGTTAAAAATTCTCATAGACAGATCAGATTCCCATGGCCCCACCCTAGACACCGTTGGCTGCTTCTGTGGAAACCGGGGGTCTCAGCTGGCCAGTGGGTCCTAGGGCTCTGGAGGTGGGGTTTCCTAGCCTCTCAGGAGTCCTTGGGGTCACTGAGGGGCTGCCCAGCACCCAAGGACATAGACCCTCCACACTGCCCATCTGATGTGCCCTGAGGACCAAGCCGTAGGACCTGCTGGTTCCAGCCACCTGCCACATCCTATTTAGTATTCAGGCCATGAAAAGATGTGCCCCGGGGGGGGGGGGGGGAGGCTGAAAGTCAGAACCAAGCATTTTAACATTCCAGATACTCAATTTCAGGACAAAACATAACTTAGAATGATTGTCCTGCCTTCTGGAAAAATGCTGTCTTTACCTGAGGAAGCAAAATGGATTCTAACTCAACCTAATCACAGCTAAAGTGGGCTCTCTCTGACCCTTGCCCTCAAAGGAGGATACCCAGAGGGCTCACGGGAACTCCCAGCCTATGGGGTGCTGGGCTGCGCACAGGTCCACTCCATTCATCTCATGAGGCTGGGTCTCATAGAGAAAGCCCTTGGCCTCTCATACCCGACACAGCTCCCAGCAAGACTTCCTCTAAAGGGGCCCTGAATTGGCCTCAGAAGCGTCTTGGAGCTTACACCTCTTCATTCCAAGGCAAGGAGCCAGGCTTAGGGGGAGACAGGATCTTCCCAAGACCTCACCATCCGGCCCAGGGCTCTTCCCACATGACCCTGCCCACAGGCCTAGGGGGCACGGCCCAGCAGCAGGAATGACGGCAGGCCACAGGCAGCTGGGACCAGGTACAAAGTGACATCACAGAAAGGCACCAGCAAGCGGCTCCTGGGTTCAGAGAAAGGAGAGGTCACTTCTTGTGCCTGCAGTGGGCATAGGGAACACCCGTGGAGCAGGACCGCTCTGGGACAACCACGGTCTCTATTCCGAACGCTTAGACTTGCTATGACTTTGAGCAAACTATACAACTGATGCCATGGTCCGCACATCAGTAGTTGCCTATCACTCACTGATCCCCAGGACAAATCCCAAATCCATCCCCTTGGCTACCCTCCCAGTTCAAGCGCATCTCCGGAGTGACTGACGGCCGCAGCCTCTTCACTGGGCTCCCTGCTTCCACTCTTGTCCTCTAGTCGTCTGTTCTTTACACAGTGGCCAGAGACCTATTCTTATAAATTATATAATGTCACTTCTCTGCCTAGACACTTCCAATAATGTCCCACTGCTCTTCGGAAAAATACAAATCTATCCCAGCTAACAAGGCCCCAGAAGAAGCAGCCCTGCCGACCTCTTCAGCCTTTCCCACTGCATTCAACCTCTCCCAACTTTCTGCCAGTCTTCCGTGTTCCTCCCACAGGTCACACTCGTTCCTTTCTCAGGGTCTGTCTTCGGTTCCCCAGAAGCAGAAGCTGGGAGGAGATTCATGTGAAACTAATTTCTTAGAGAAGTGTTCCCACAAAGAAGCCAGCTGTGACTCCATGCCACCAGGGAGCCCTGGACACGGTGGAAGCCACTCCCTACCACGGGCAACCAGGCTGGTATCCACACCACTGTACCCATCAGTCATTGGTTAAGGACTGTCCCCAAGGTGGATGAAGACCCTGGTGGCCCCTGCACTCAGGGTAGAGGGAAAGCAGTTCCAGTGGCCTGAGGTCCATTTGCCAACCAAGAACCACCAGCACAGGCAGTGGAGAGAAAAGACACAGAAGTGTGTACAATGTGGGAAGGGACACACGGGGACATGGGCAGAGTGGCCACAGCATCCAACTAAGGGTCTCTGAGCCCGCTTCTTCCTCGGCCTCCTCCCCGGACTCACTCCTCCATTCATTAAGGTGTCCTTGCACATGCCACGGGGCCCGTCTGCCTCAGACCACTTTCCCTCCCACCTCGTCACTCTTTTCCACGTTACTGTGCATTAGTTTTCTCCGCGGCACCAACCACCCTCTGCAGTTACCCTGTTCACCTGCTGGTCTCTTCGTGTGTCCCACTGGACTGGGGAGAGAGGGCCCTGGTCTGGCTCATTCACATCTCATGTCACCTGCACTTAGCATTTGGTTAGTGCTGCCTGGGTACTTATATAACTTTTTATTTATTTACATTGAACAATCACTTGTGTAGTGTTTGCTGCTCTAAGTTCCTCATATCTCATTCAATTTTCCGAGTCATCCAGGGAGGTAGGTACCATTACTGGGCTCGCTGTACACATTACGAAGCTGAGCCTCAGAGCTTAAATAACGTGGCCACTGTCGCGCAGCTGGGGAGAGATGTTGATAGATGTTGTTTAGGGCTGTGCATCTTCAATGACCAGCTATAAGCCGTGTGCCTTATCCTCTCTTTACAGATGTGGGGACTGATCCGGGAGGTGCCGTGGCTTTCCCAAAGCCCCAGCACTGGCGGGAAGCGGGGCTGGGAATTCTGACCCCCACGCCAGTTCCCCCACTAAGGCGTCACCATGAGCGGACGCCCACGGCAGCATGAGTGATCCCCATCATCCCTCCTCCTGTGTTCCCACTGCACATTCTTAGCTCTCTCCACTGGCTACCACTTCTACTCCACTTCTCCGGGAGAAGGGAGTCGCCATCCCATGACTAAGGAGGCCTCTCAGGAGGGAATAACCCAGCGTGACGGCCACCCAGACATGAGCCCCAGGACCCGAGCCCTCCCTCCTCCCACAAACTTCACACGCCATGGGGAGGCCCGCGCAGGGGTGTTCATGTGATCCAGACACTCTGCATAGCCCTCAATGCAGTGAGATCAGCTGCCCCTACTAGAGGCAGCACAAACCTCCTAAAAAGAAACTTCACAAACCAACACAGCCAGTAGTGTTTAAGGGCTGTGTGTGTGTGCTGGAAAGGGGAGGAGGGCTGGAGGGACATGGACAACAGGCACATGATCAAAAGTCCCCGCTCTCAGGCTGGAAACCTGCCATTCAGGGTGAGACGTCGTTAATCCAGATGCCACATGACTGGAGAAGGGGTGGGGCATAGAGGTGTGGAAGAGGGCGATGGGCCCACCACGCCATATACCAGGCAGGACAGCTCACCTGAGGGGAGCCCCCACCCAGCAGAATGACTCCTGCCCCTGTGTTTACCCTGCCCCGCAACTCGGCTTTGAAGCCAATGCACGTCCAGCCGCCCCAGCCAGTGTGCCCACCTCCCAGCCCAGCTTGCCAATCATGGCAATTCCCAGAGCACTACAGACAGCCCGTCAGGGGTTACTCAGAACCTTCTAATTAGTGTTATACACTGATTATCTGAGGCTATTGATATTGGCCTTAATCAGTAACTACAATTCTCACATAAAACCCTTAATAACCATTCATAATACATGAAATTTGATTAAGGAGGGAGCATTTTTCTTGGATTTCCACATTGGTCTCCTGAAGGCTCAGCCGGGTTTCTTCTACACAGGAGTAAGCGCAGTCCACACAATTCCCCACCAAACACCATGGAAAATAACAACCTCAGACTCGCCCGCCCTTCCTCCTCTGAAACACACAGCAACAGCTACAAAAACAACAGGCAAAGGCCACAGGCAGGCAATTCACAAAAGAAGAAATGCAAAATGGTCGCCAAATCCAGTTAGCTTCACTAGCAAACAAAAAATGTACAATTCATCTGGAGACTATCTCATTGTTACCAACCAATGTCACCCCAATACATTTAACAATAAAAAAAAAGAAAAGAAAAGAAATGTACAATTAAATCACACGCTATTCTTCTGATCAAATCAGCAAAGACTTCAATGGTAACTGCTGCTATTGGTACAAATACTATTGGTTAAAGAAAAAAAAAAAAGGCCTCCCTAGCTTCTCTGCACCGTTCTTCCCCTTTTCTGGAAAGTGCACCCCTCCTGCCAGGAACCACTTCTCCTGCTTCGGCAGTCACGTGGCAGAAAGCGCAACTGCCATGCTCTGTCTTCCTGTTGCCTCTACCTGCTGCAAACGACCAGAATGAGAGATCTGAACAGACATGGGCCTCTCACAGTCCCCCACGATCCTCAGCGCTTGGTCAGGGGCAGGCCAATAAGACCCGTCCCTGTGAGCTTTCCATTTGGGACAGAAAGGACAGATTGCTTCAGTCCCTCCTGGGTGGCAAAGCTCCAAGACACAAGCCAGCTAAGCCAGCAGTCACCTTATTCTGTCAACTAGCTGTGACACACATGGGTTCGCACAACACAAGACCCAGAAGAAAGGAAAGCGGGTTAGAGTGGGCGAACACAACAGCAACAGATGCCCACACCACAGCCCTGCCGCCCTGGCGGACGCCCTCAGGAGTGAGGGCCATCTGCAGAGTTCTCCCCAGAGGCCCAGCAGTGAGGAGCATCCAAGCAGCCTGCAGCTGGCTTGGAATCGGGCCTCACCCTGCATTGGGGAGGGAGGAGGAGCCCCGGAACTGCCCCGCCCTCAGGGAGCTGGGGGAGGTCTCTGAGCTGCCAGGGAACTCCCTCCCCTGAGAGGCGCAACCACTGCTTTGCACCATCCATGCTCAGCACCCTCTTCCCCCCATACAGAGACTACCAAGCTTAGAGTTGAAGTGATCCCCAAACCTCTAGAAATTCCCTTCAGATGGAAAAACCCAAGTACAGAACCCCAAATGTTCAAGCTTTGCAGCCCTCTGGCCTCCCAAGAAGCTCTGCGGCTTTCCCTGCCAAGATTCCTTCTCTGCCTTTTAATTAATGGGCAAACTCAGTGCAGGTAAGTCTACTGCCTCCTATATAAAACTTCAAGCCACACAGACAAGGTATTGCTCACCAGAGGACAGAAGGGCGGCTCTAATACACAAGGAGGAATACTCCACAACTGTACCCAAGGACAGTCCCAGGTGAACGCCTAGCCTCCCAGTGCCACCATTGATAACACCTTTCACTCTCAAAGGCACCCTGGTTTGGGCAAAGAACTAGCCTTACCTGCATACAAATCTGTACACAACCAGCCCCACCCTGTGGACACACACCCTCACGTGTCCTCGGGCTCCCTTCATTATGGTGGAATTCCTGCCTGGTCTGAGCTGCAGACAATATCTTTTCAACTTTCCTTCCACTGCGTGTTAAAGTATTTTGCCTGAAAATCAAAATCCAAGACCTTTTTCAGCCACCATCACCCAGAACGGCTAAGTCAGCCCTGTGTCCTTTTCTTCACTGGGATACTGGGCTCCCTTGTCCTTCTCAGCATGCAAGCACCCTCAAGGGATGTGAGGAAGTATTTCTCTGTCCAGAGTGATCTTCAGTTCAGGAGAAGTTACAGCAGTTCGGCTGGTGTTGGAGAAAACAAAATCATTTCCATGGGCCCCTTCATCCAGGTTTGCAGGAAACAGCAGAAATTGCTTTCCACACCCACCACCACAGCCCGCCCGGTTCTAGAAAAGTGGGCTCACAGGCAGGACTTCGGAAAGATCCTCCCCGGGCAGGCCTGCCTGCTGTTCCTCTGCCTCAAGTCATGTACCTGGGTTCAAATCCTGCCTCCATCCCTCACCAGTACGGCCTTGGGCACGTCACTTAGCATCTCTAGACCTACGCTGCATCATCTACTGAGTTATGAGATTACAGAAGAGCATGCACACAGAGCATTTAGCTTTGTACCATGAGAAGCTTTAGATAAATGTTAGCTATTATCATTAATAATAGTATAATATAGCAATGATTCAATAATGCAAGTTGAAAGTAAATAGGTATGGTACACTCCAGTGAGAAATGGCTTCAGTATTTGAAAAGCTGACTTGCTGATATTTATGGAGCATCTGACTTCATACTAAGCCTATTTCATGGATGCATAAACTGAGGCCAGGAAGGCCAAGTACCTGCCCCTACATGCCAACCTCTAAGAGCCTGAGCAAAGCTAAAGGTCCCACCCCCATCTGTCCACCCTGTGGAGAACACACCGTTCCTTGAAGAACACACATCAGAGAATTCACTTCATATGTGATAAGCATCTTCGCTATCCCATTCTGCAGTTCAGAAGACTGAGAACTCCAGAGGTTAAGTGACGCACCCAAGGTTGCACGACATGTAAACGGCAGAGCAGGGCTATGACCTTACACCTGTCGGAATCCGAGCCTGTGATTTTAATGAGGAGGCCCTATCACCAGAGCCCTCCACTCCAAGGAAAAGCTTTTGATCTTGCTCAGCAGCAAGGCAGAAAGAAGCAGGATCCAGTGCAACAGTGACCTTGGGGAACAAGGACTAGGGACCCAGGGAAACCCACAACAGGGAAGGAGGACTGAACACGTTTGCCATGACACCTGTAGCTCATAACTAACCCTCACCACCCGCAACTGGCTCGGCTGGAGCAGCATGTGCCCAGCCCACGCCACAGGGGCGAGGGCAGGAGGAAGAAGACGCCTGCCAGCACCAGCCTGGCACAAGGGCTGAGACGAGCTCACGGAGCCTGCATGTGTGGCTCAGGGGAAGGCCGAGTTCTCGCAGAGGCAGACATCATGGCCAGGTCTGGGACCAGCCATGGGAGCTGAAGCGTCATGGAAGAAGGCAAAATAGACGAGTTTGCAGGCTCACAACCACCTGCCCCTGCTCCCCAGATGCCCCTGCTCCCTGGCAGCATCCAGGCCAGGGGAAGCTGGCAGAGGCCAGGTCTGTGTTGCTGTGGGGCAGAGGTAGGACACGCGTGGCACTTTTTAGGGGTGGGAGGACCGAGGACTCAGTGTCTAACGACTTTCCCTTGATGTGCCAGGGTGCATTTTCGCCCTAGGTGCAGGGAGCCTGGAGAGGCTCCCGGTGAGTCCTAAGCTGGTCGTGATGTTCCCAGAGCCCCAGGACTCCTCCGCTGGGTCCAGCCCAGTCCCGGTGCCGCACTTCCCAGGTGGCCTTTTACTCCTCAGAGGCCCACAAGCCACGCAGCTCACGACCTCCCTTGGACAAGTGGGACCACCCCACTTCTCTGCAGCAGGGAACCGAGGAGGTTTTCTACTTAATGGCCACAGTTAAATGTTTCATGAGCCAAAACTGAGGCCAGATCACTTTATAATCATTCTTCTGGCTCCTGCATAATTGATGTCCCTTATGCACTTTTCATGATCTAATTTATCTACCTCCTAAAATATTTTGTAAAACCAGAGTCCCATCTGTAATGATCTATGTCCCCTTATAAAGTCAGCCAACAGATTTGCATCCCAAGCCACATCCGTGGGTGTAAACTAAGCCATGCTGGATTGTTTCTAGTAGGGATGGAGGCCTGATGGGTCCAAACAAAACTGGTGTGCTTCACTTGGAAAGCACACTTAGGTGACAGGAGAGGCCAGGGGGCTCCCCAGAGAGGCCAGCCAAGAGGAAGAGAGGCAGGATGTGAGGGAGCAGAGAGGACATCCTGCAGCTACAGAACAGTCACGTGGCCCCATCAGGTAACAATAACAACAACAATAGTAGTAATAGCAATAATGAAAGCTACCACTCTATTGAGACTCACACTCTTCAGGATCGTCACACTGACCCCTCACTCATGAGGTAGGCACCATCACCATTCCCACTTCACAGATAAGAAATCTGAGGCTTGAAGAGGTAAGTAACTTGCTCAAGGCCCTATAGCTAATAAATGAGAAAGATGGGATTCAAACCTTCGCAGTCTGGCCCAGAGCTGAGGTTCCTGACCTCTGATCTAGTATCTTCTATGTAACTCTAACTCCAATGTTTGTCCGCCCTGTGAAGCTAGAAATCCTGGCATCTCAATAACTCATCAGCGAGCCTTTTAGAGTAGGGAATATCAGTTTTAGTGTCAAGAAAGAAATGGAAACCTAGTTAGACTTGAATTTCAGATAAACAACAAATAATGGTTTAGTATAATGATGTCCCATGCATTGCACTGAATAGTCCATGCAATAGTTGAGACATACTTTAACTAAAACACTCATATTTATTGTTTATTTGAAATTCAAAATTAACTGAGTATCCTCTATTTTACCTAGCAACACTTGCCATGTGTCCAGGGCCTCTGGGTCCTTGAGACGACCAACGACTGCCCTCAGGGAATGCGGGCTTCCTGGGGGAACAAGACGAACACGGGCCAAGAGACCGACATGGGCAGGGGTCACAGTCTGATTCAAATCTTCCTGGTAGAGGCCTGAGAGTTGTTAGGGTCAGATGCTTATAATTCAAGTTTTCTGGAGGAACAGGGACCTAGCAGAGCCCAAGGATGGGAGGAAGAACCCCAGGGGCAGGAAGAAGGGGCAACTGCCTTCCCAGACACGCCCAGACACACCCCAGACACACCCCCAGTTCCAGGGGTCCATGGTTCAGCTTCCAGGTGTGGCCAAAAGACACCTGAGTACTGAGCAACAGCTCCAGAGGGCTACACTTGGTCCACCCCACACGTGGCACTGCCAGAACACTTGTGGATGTCACACACCTGTGACAGTGGGCCACCTGCTGTCTGGTTTGCTGACTGAAATCTACACAACTCCCACACTCACACCCCTGGGCCTGAGTTTACTCTGTCCCTTCCACCTGGAAACTGCCTGTCCTCCCCAAACCCTGCCTTCCTTGATGGTCCAACTCAGCCCTACCTTCTGCGGGACTCCTCCACCCCCCACCACTTGCCAATGTCACGCCCCTGGCCTCCCCTTAGAAGTTATTCTTTATGCCAAGCATTTGCACATATATCATTGGTTGAGCACCTACCATAGAACCTGGGACATACATAGTTGGTGCTCAATAAATGCTTGGTGAAGCACTGAATTAATGATAGTTATTTTATCCTGCACACTGACTTCCACATGTACAGTTCCCAGCAGAGGGACAGTGGGCATCACAGTGAGTAACGTAAAAACCCTTGCACACTGATACGTCTTCCCACAACCCCATACCCAGCCCAGGTTCTGGCCTGGAGCCGATTCAATAACTGATAGAGGTGGAATTAAGACAGAGAGGAAGGAAGTGCCGTGGCAGGGAGGGCACAGGCCTGGGAAGCACTGTCTACTCTGGCTGCAATGATGGCTTGATCTGGGACTTGGGCAATCACAAACCACCCTTTGCTTCTGCCTCCTTTGCTGGAAAATAGGTCATAGACACACTGCTCCGACGGCCCATGGCTTGTGCTGGGATCATGTAATCACTGTGATGTTAGTACCTTTCCACAACAAGAGGTACAGGTAGGCTGGAAGCGTGGTGGACTCGAGTCCTTGGCAAGTTCAAGTTCCATTCCCACGGGCAGCCCCCCAAGCTGACTTGCTCCTGACAGTGATAAACTCCCTCTCACAAGCCTAGCCACGAAGCCCTGCTCACATCTGTGCGTTTCCAAGTCTGGCCTGCCTGAGCAGAGGCCAAATAAAGATGGCTTCTCTCTCTCTCACTTTCTCTCTCTCTCTCTCTCTCTCTCTCAGCAAACCAACACCTCAGTCGTCTCTTGGCACCCAAACCACACTCATTGTTCTTGTGTGGAATTCCGCAGATGCCTATAAACACTTCCATTACTTCTGAAGTTTTATTTATGGTTTTTGTTAAACTCTTACTCTGAAATTTGCCATTTTAAACACTCCCTGACTAAGATTTATGTGGCTTCTTCACACAGAAGCTACCTGTAATGGACAGAACTAGAATCAATTTATAGAACCTCAAGAGCGGCTGACGACTCATTTTTATTGAGAAAGCGTTGTCTTGGGGGAGAAAAAGAGAAAAAACGTTACAATTCCAGAAACATTGCTTCCCAGGAGGCTGGCGGCACAGGGCTCCCCTCTGTACCTGCTTTATAACCAGCTAATCACACAGCACCAGGGCCTGTGCTTCTTCAGGCCGGGGTGGCAAGGAGGGTGCCAGCCTCCTGGGGTGTGAGGGGGCCCCTGCCCCTCAGAGGCCTGGGATGTTCCGAAGGGCACGTGCTGCAAATGAACCCAACGGGAGAAAGGAAGCCGAGAGCAGGGAGGGAGAGGTCGATTCATCCAGCGTTCTAAAATTCCCCTCTGGAAAAACATGAGTTTCCCCACGTCAGGGCTGTAAGATGCCACCACATCATTCGCTGGCACTGGGGTGACTCTATAGCTGGAATTGGGTGATGGAGTGTGGCCTTGCGGTTGCCAATCCATATGGAGCCAAAGTGCCGAATGCCCAAGTCCAGTCCATTGTAAAAGGAAACTGAGACTGCTACGGGGCTTCCAGGAAAGGCAAGCCATTTACGTCATGGTGGGATCCCCCACTTGTAGTCAAAGCTGCCAACACTGCATACTCCGGAGATGCTTCCCTCTACCAGTATTTCTAAACAGATGCTGCCCTGGCTGCCCAGGCATGCTGTTTTGACTTTTGGGGTGTTTTTTTGGTTTTGGGGGGGGTTTGTTTGTTTGTTTTATTTTGTTTCTTCGGTCTTTTGTGAAGAAAATGAAAGTACTAGTGGGCCATCTAGGTCTCTGCCACCTCTGCACTGGGTGTGGAACACTGTCCCCTCTTCTGGCTGGGGAAGTAGCTTCTTGCCCAGAAGGCTGTGGGAAAAGATGTTTGACTCATTGCCCTCCAGGCCATGTGTCCGGAAGCCTGGGCTGGTCTTTGTGCCGTGAGAATTCCTGCGCCACTGGAAAGCGACACGCCACACGGCTCCACTGGACGCAGGATGTGGACTCCATAGGCCTCTTTCATAAGCCTTTGGAGAACATGAATTTCATCTTCGGACTTTTCCAATACGATGGGAGTGAGTTCTTTTTTCTTTCTAAACAGCGAAAATAATGTTATAAAAGCATCTTTTTATGTTGCTTGCTTACACCCTTCCCCCACACTCCGGTGTTTTACAATGAAAAATAAAATTACACCGCTTTTTGTGCAAAAACACTTAAAAGACTTTTTAAAAAACAAAAATAAAATAAAATTTCCATCTGAAAGGAACCTCTCCAGCATTTTTTCAGGCCTTGTCAAATAAATGAGGAAAGCTCTTCCTTTGAAGATCAGTGGTATAGAGATGACTTTGAACTCCTAATATCAGACATTAGCAAGATAATGTTAGGTTTTACTAAAAAATGAAAGGAATTTACCAATTTTCTTTCAGCAATTCTCTCTGGACTCCACAAGGAAGCTAATCACTAGATAATTGTCCAATGACTCTTCTGGTTCATTCAAGTCTGTTGAATATTATAGAGGTGGGAGGGGGGCAGGGGAAGTCCCTTAAGAGACCAAACTGCTGGGCCCTGCAGTATAGCCCAAAGACACAGTTCTGGGGAACCAGAATACCAAAGAGTCTGGGGGTCCCACTTGCTAGGGCTCTCATAACGAAGCACCACAGACTGGGTGGCTTAATGAACAGACATTTATTTCTCATAGCTCTGGAGGCTGCGAATCCAAGATCAAGGTCCTGGCTGAATCAGCTTCTGGTGAAGATCCTCTTCTGGCTTGTGGGCGGCCTCCTTCTGACTAGGTCCTCATGTGGCCTTTCCTTACTGAGTGGACTCAGAGAGATAGAGCTCTCTGGTGTCACTTCTTATAAGGACACTCATCCTGTTGGGTCAGGGGCCCACCCTGATGACCCCACTCAACCTTAATTACTTCCTTAGTGGCCCATTTCCAAATACAACCACTCTGGGCATTAGGCCTTCAACATATGGATTTTGGGGAACACAACCATTAAGTCTATAACACTGGACTTGTCACAACTTGGTTCTCCCTTTTTCAGGAAGTCACTGCTCCAGGCCTGTGTCCAACCCCCTGCCTCTGGTCTCTACCTCTTCCTCCCTCCCATGCTTCAGGAGCTGCCAGGCTCCAGATGCCTCCTGCTAAGGCACAGCTCTAACTGAGTCCTTTCTCTGCTCAACAATTTCAGAGGATTGATTCCCCACAGAATTAGATCCATAATGCAGAGAGCCAGTAAGTGCAATGATTAAAAACTTAGAGTCAGAGGAAGCTGGGATGGCTTAGCAGGTTAAGCACTCGCTTTGTAGCCCTGGGGACCGAGGATCGAGTCCCAGCCCTGGACCATGCGGACCCATATGCTGAACTGGGCTGCGCCCCCAGCTTGGTTCTTGCCGGGACCTATGCGGGAGGCTCCTTGCCCAGTTCCTGCATTCACTGCCCCACGCCCACCTGTGGAGTGAAACTATATGGAAAAGTAATGCTGTCAACTATAGAGACTGCTCTGGGCCCTCCCCCTTCTCTCCGTCTCTCTCTGTGTCAAAAAAACAATAAAAATAAATCTTAAAAAAACAACTCGGAGTCAGACAGACCTACGTGCCAGTTGTGGTTCTGACCTATAGTAGATGTGTGATCTGCAAAATGGGGGAAATAAGAGCTCCTACTTCATCAGGTTGTGGTGGAGACAAAGAGACAGAATGCTGGGACCTACCCAACAGAGTGCCTGACACTTAAACATGAAATGAAGTGTTAGCCCTGGTTGCCATTATACTCTCTTCATCAACCCCATGGCAATCTCAATCCATCTCAGGCTTTAAATGCCATCTAAAGGCCAACGGCCCCTAAACTTGCATCTGTAGCCCCCAGCTCTCTCCATGAGGAAAGTCAGCTGCCCTTCACATCCACACACAGATGTCAACAGGCATCTGGGGCTCCTCGTGTCTAAAACAGCTCCTGATCTAACCCCACCCAGCTCCACCCGCAGCCTTCCCAACCCCACCTGCTGAGGCTGAAGCTGGGGCATCCTCTTTGATTCCCCATCTCCTCCACCCACAGATACCTGTGAAGACATCGTCCATGTCCAGAACAGAACCACTTCGCACCACCTCATGACACCCCTCCAGCCCAGGCCACGATCACCCTGCATCGGGAGGCGGCAGCAACCTCCCAGTTGGTCTCCTGGTCTCGGCCCTTGACCCCAAAACACTCAAGCTTTCACACCACACACAGAACGATACTTTTAAACAGACATCACATCATAACTCTCCTCTACTCAAAAGCCCCCAGAAGCCCTCGTCACTGAGGGTGAAGTCCGAAGCCCTATGCTGGCCTGCAAGGCCCCCATTGGCTCTCTGACCCCTCAGTCACCCCACCACAGTCACACCAGCTCCCGCTGTTCCTGGATTACACTAGGCCCACTCCTGCATCAGGCTCTTAGGCACTTGCTAGTCCTTCTGCCTAGAATGTTCTCCCCACAAATACCCACCTGGTTGACTTCCTACATCCTTCTCAAACTGCTCAACTGTCATCTTCTCAGAAGCCTACTCTGCTACCCTCGTCAAAATTGCCATGTCCCCCCAAATACACGTACATATGCCCCTGATGTTCCCACCCCTACCCGATTCTACTCATTCTTTTCCCTGCACTTGCCTCTTCCTAACATACTGCATGCATTACTCATGTGTTATGTTTGTTTACTGTCACTTGCCCTGCTAGAACATACACGCACGAGGAAGTGGTATTTATCTCTTCTGTTCACAGCTGCATATCCAGCCCCTAGCAGAGTGTGCAACATATAGTACTCACTCAGTAAATATTAGTCAAATAAAGGAAGTCACAGCCAATAACTCACACATTTGTTCAACAAATACCCACTGAGCATCTTCAAAGTCCATTAGGGCCTCACTCACGCTTTCCAGCCACTTTCCCAGGACGTCCCTCCACAGAACCTCTTACCAAATGGCCCTCCTGTCCGTCTACACAGCTACATCTGGGCTGGCCTTTTCCCCGAAGCCTTGCCTACTCCCTCTCCACCGGTGGAGATTCTATCCATCCACCAAGGGCCAGCCTACCTCCTCCTTCTCCACGAAGTCAGTGCATCCACTGTGCTCGCCCTTGACTTTGTCTATGCTTTTCCTCTGCCCTTTTCCTGTCCTGCTGGGCACCGCCATGGGTTGTGGTCTGTCCCATATTCCCTGCTAACCTGTAACAGCCTCAATGTCAGGACCATGTTTGTTCCTCTGTGTTGCCAAGCGCAGTTCAGCTGTTTCAGGAAGATTTAGAAGTGAACTAGCATGCATTTGTATCAGTCCATAAATTAGAAAGTCGAAAGTCAACCCTGGTTTTGGAGAGTCAGCTAATGTGGTCCCCTTGAGACAAGAGTGACATGTAATGATATAATTACTTTCCTCCTGCCAGGCTCACAGCCCCAACAACCCCAGAAGGAATATGCTGCCTTTCTTCAAGATGCATCTCCCTAATGCAGCCCACATGCAGCCTCTCACCCTCCCCTCAACACCCCTCTAGACAGCTCCCACAAGCCCGTTAAAAAGAGTCCCGTACAGGACTCTCTTTAGGAAAAGAGAAAGGACACATCTGGTATGAACAAGGGGGACTACATGGTACCATGCACCAGTTCGTCTAAATTTGATCCTTGAAGTAGTAAGTTATGTTGTTCAATTTCTTGCTCCAAAGAAAGAATGGGCTTCCTCATGCATATCAAAACCACAGCCACCAGCCCTGCCCTGAGACTCCATTCTGCAGGGGGCCAGCTGACACACCATTCATGCCACCCTGCAGCTCACAGGTCCCCAGGGGCTGCTCATTCATGCATATCCACGTAGGAATTAACATAAAAACAACATTATGTGATTGCAACACACTAACTCTTACCCCACCCCTAGCGGGGGACCGGTGGCACTGAGGTTAGGGAGAGAGGCATGGTCTCCACTTGAATCACATTTCCACACCTTTGGCTCATTTCTTCCTGGAGGAGGATACAGTGGAAGTCATGGGAAGTCGAGAGAGCAGGATTATGTTACATTAGATTTTACCCCCCAAATCAGCAGTGATCCCAAAGCAGTCATCCAGGTTTTATTTGCTCATAAACGTTAATGGGACCAAAACTCAGGGAGAAGAAGAAGAAAAGCCAAAGGCTAGAGAGCAAAAGGGCATCTTAAAACATGGATGCGGGGCGGCAGGGGTTCAGGGCTCTGAGGAAGGAGCTCTGAATTCCTCCTCTGCAGCGGACAGTCTCTCCCCACTCAGGAGGATGGACCCGGGTAGCTGTTTTAATTCCCTGGAGCTCCACCAATGCTTTTCTTGAGGAGGGAGAAAAAAACTAAGTTTCCGGTGTGTTCTTAGTGGCCCAACCTCTGCCAAAGGGCAGTGAAGACAGAAGCCCCCCAACTTCAACAGGTTCATTCTTTTCCCAGACCAGCCTGAGACCTGAGGGGGGACCCCAAGCTCCAAGCAGGGCAGGACATCCCCTGTCCTCACCTTATCATGAATAATCCAGGTGATTTTAGAAAGATGTATACGATCTCTCTCAGCCTCCATGTTGCCATCTCTACCATGGGGCATCCCCTCTGCCCGCTGCCTGCGCTTCGGGCTGTGTGATTAATGAGCATGCCCTGAGCCAGCCCCCGCCGAGCTCTCCGTAGGCACTACCTCATTTGCATTGTCATCAATAATCCTACAGACAGGCGCTATGACCCCCATTTTACAGACTGAGAACCTGAGGCTCCGTTCAGGTCTCACAGATGGGGTCTGGCAGAGCCGGAACAAGACCCCAGGTCTCCATCCGGAGCCTGCTTCTGAAGCCATAAGATATCAGACTTGAGCAAAGCCCTTTCAATTGAGTCGAAGCTCACTTCCTTGACAGCGCATCTCCTAGCAGCCTTTCAGACACCTCTGCGCCAAGCGGTTAGAAGCAGCCCCGGGTCTGAGTTCCCCGCTCTGGCTGGGAGCAGAACCACAGGAGAGTGGAGGCTGGTTCTGACCCATCCGGCTCTGTGTCCAGGTTTTAACTGAGAGCTAGGGAAAGAGAGCTTTTATATTTCCCAGTTTCTTCTCTCATTTGAATATTGGATTTGTAGAAGCCCAGTTCCCCAGAGGAATTCCCTGAGAAGCCATCTGCTTGTGTGCTTCTGAGACGCCTTGGCAAAAGATGCTTATCAATCATCCGAGGGGGAGCTGTTCACTGTTTCCCTGGGAGATGAGTGTGTTCAGGCCCTTGAGGACAGGGCTACCTCACCAGACAGGCATGCATTCGGGTTCTGCAGATGCTCTGACCATTCCGGAGTCGTATCAGATTTGGCTCAGCTCAGGTCTGCCCAAGCCAGGGGCCAGAGCAGTACTGGGAAGAGGGCTGGACAAGGCCTTGAAGCGGCAACACTGTATCAGACATGCCAAGGGGCCGCCTCTGTGCCTGTGCTCAGAGCAGACTCCAGCTCAGACACAGACAGGGACACCGACATAACCCTGTGAGGACCCCCAGCAGGAGCCGAGACATGGGGCACGCCAGGAGGTCAGCTCAGAAGTGCGCTGGTCAATGTCATGCTAACCCTGAGATGTGGCTGCCCAGCTCCTGCAATGTCTCCGGGGGGAGGAAAGCCTGGGTCTGCCCCAGCCACCGGAGCCCACACTCTGTGGGCCCCTTAGGTGCCGCTTCCCTTCCAGAACAACCCCCAAGCCCAATCTATCTCACTAGGAATCAAGGCAGCATCGACAACTAATGCATGAAAGACAAAACAGCTGCCCAGGAAGAGAATCCTATTGCCCAAAGTGTGTCCAGCCCCTGGGCATCTAGTCTACCATCTGGTTTGCTCAGCGGAGAAGCGGAAGCCCTGAGAGGGTCGTGTGCGCACTACACGTCTCCTAGCACTAGCCGGAACCATGTTTTTCCAGGCTCTGGGTTAGCAGTGCCCATTCTGCACAGCCAGCAAGGAAATGTGGGGGAAGATGGCCACCCCGGAGCCATCCCTGCCCCCCACAAGAAAGCACCCACCTCTGGAGCGGCTCCTCTCTCTCTTTGTTCCTCAGCTCCTCTCTCCAAGTGCAGGGGCTTCTGTCACATGTTCAGGCTGCCTCTGTGCCTTGACAAAAAGGTTTTCAAAATCAGAAGAACTTCCTTTAATATTTTATCACCATATGCAAAACCAGGCAGTCAGAACAGCCCGGGGCCAGTGCTGCTGCCGGGCAGAGTGGACGCGACAGATGGGGTGTTTCTGCTCACATCCTGTCCACCGTGGAGCTTCCAAGGCCCAGGTGAGCTTCCTTTGGCCGTGAAGATAAACGCATACAGATGGGCCATTGTGCCAGATGCTTCTGCTGACCCAGGAAGCCATCGGTAGGCACACTGAGGCTGGTGGAATGGGCTCGCTGAGGGTTGAATGGCTGTGTGCGCTCCGGCCCTGATAGGCCTGTTCCACGTTCAGAGGAGGCCGCTGCAGGCTGGATGGCAAACTCCCTGCCTAGTTTCCAATTCAGAGTTCATGAGTCCACACAGCAGCTAACCCGAGACTACAGAGTAATCCGAGTGCCCATGGGGTGTGTGTGGGAAGAGGAGACTTGCATAGGATTCTCATAGGCTTTCTGCAACAAAAGGGTCCTGTGGCCAAATGAGGTTAAGAAACACAGGACCAAAGAAAGTCTAACAGATTTCTTTTGCAAAAGGACAATTTGGGGAAGCCAGGATGGCTCAGCAGGTTGAGCGCTCATCTTGCAGCCCCCAGGTCCAAGGATAGAATCCCAGCCCTGGCACATGCAGACCCATACACTGAACTAGGGTGAGCTTCCCATGCAGGAGGCCCCTGGCCGGTTCCTGCCCTGCACAGCCCCATACCCACCTATGGAATGAAACTGTAGAAAACTAATGATGTGCAACTATGGAGACTGCTCTGGGCCCTCCCCCTTCTCTCTGTCTCTCTGTCAAAAACAATGAAAATAAATCTTTAAAAAAATAAAAAAGGACATTTTGGAACCTTTGAAATGCCAGTGTTTATTAGGAATTTCCAAGAAGAAAGCACAGAATGTGGTGTCTCCCAATATTATCCAGCAGGCCACAGGCAGAGATAACGGAGCATCTCACAGGACTCGTAACCAATAGGACCTTCTGAAGTGAAGAGAAATGACATCTAGAGAAAGTTCTGGAAAGAGACAAAAATGTTCACAGGAGCCGGGTGCCCACAGCCGGGTGCTCACAGCTGGGTGCTCACAGCCGGGTGCCTACAGCCAGGTGCTCACAGCCTGGTGCCCACAGCCAGGTGCCTACAGCCTGGTGCTCACAGCTGGGTGCCCACAGCCTGGTGCTCACAGCCTGGTGCTCACAGCCTGGTGCCCACAGCCTGGTGCCCACAGCCAGGTGCCCACAGCCGGGTGCCTACAGCCTGGTGCCCACAGCCGGGTGCCCACAGCCGGGTGC
>PVKE010031868.1:0-18798 GCA_004027555.1 Craseonycteris thonglongyai
GTAATTCCTTCCACAGGTTAGGGAAATTTTCATCCACTATTTGTTTTAGTAGACTCTGAGAAGATTTCATCTCGCTTCCTTCTGGTACCCCTATTATTCTAATATTGTTCTTTCTGATGGAGTCAGAAAGTTCTTGTAGGGCTCTTTCATTTCTCTTGATTTTCCTTTCCTTTTCTTCTTCCCTCTGTGACATTTCCATTTTTGTATCTTCAGTTTCACTCATCCTTTTCTCTAGCTGGTCAGCCCTGTTTTCTGTGCTGGTCAGTTCTTTTTTCAGCTCTCTCATGATGCCTTTCATTTCAAGTAGTTCCTTTTGGTTCTGCTCTAGCTTCTCAATTTTGTTGGTAAAGTACTCATTTTGCTCAGAAAATTTCTTGTTGAGGTCATTTAACTGTGTGGGTACTTTGCCAGCATTGAGTGAGCTCTCTGAGTGTCTTGATTAATGCAGCCCTGAATTCTGTTTCACTTAGATTTGATTCCAAGTGTGCAAGGTCCTTTACTAAAGACTGCCATGTGTTTGATGTGGTTCTTTTTGCTTTACGCATGAGTCTGTTTTCCCTCTGGGGGTTTGCCGATCAAATGGGCTTCTCTTTATTTTTTCTTTTGGACTCAGCTGTGGGAGAAGGAGATTTTGGGAGAGGGTTGGGGGAAGCAGACAGCTTCTGTGTCCTGGGGCACTTCAGGTTGCTGTCTTAGCTGTTAGATAGCAGGGTAGTAAAGGTGTGGCCAGGGGTGGGGGCATGTGAGTAGGAGCTAGTGCGGGCCTGAGACACAATAGCAGATTCCTCTTTCAGCAGGGGGGCTTGTGTTTCAGTGGGGGCGGGGCACAGGAGCCCTGGTCTTTCCTCCTCCTGGCTGCCCCTCCTTCAATCATATCTGTAAGCCACGCCCGCAGGGCAGTACTTGGATGAGCTGGGGCTTGGCAGAGGCCCTGGTCGGCCGCGCAGTTTCGCGCACAGGGAATGACACTGCTGAGACCCGGCAGGCAGCCCAGTTGCGCGCGTGGTCCGCAACGCCCCAGAGGCCCGGTGGGCGGAATGTCAAAAGCCCAGCTGCGCGATCACGAGGAGGCAGCAGCGCTGCAGTGGCCCGGTGGGCAGGGCGCCGAAAGCCGGTCCCGCGCACAGGCAGCGGTGCTGCGGAGGCCTGGCGAGCAGGGTGCCAAAAGCCCTGTAGCGCGCTGGCGATCAGGCAGCGTCGCTGCGGGCGGCCCGGTGGGCGGGCCACCAAAAGCCCGGGTGCGCGCATGCAGCAATGCACAGCGACCCAGTGGGCCGGGTGCCGAGAGCCCAGCCGCGCCCTTCCACGCAGGCAGCGGCGCTGCAGTGGCCTGGTGATCAGGGCACCAAAAGCCCAACTGCGCTCTGGCAAGCAAGCAATGGTGTCACAGCGGCCCGGTGGGCGGGGCACCAAAAGCCCAGTTGCATGCTGGCAGCGGCGCCGCGAAGGCCCGGTGGGTGGGGCGCCAAAAGCCCTGTGCGCACAGGCCGTAGCTCGGGGGGCAGTCGCTCTATGCTCCCGTCTCTTTTGAGACCACCGGATTCACTCCAAGCACGTCCAATGCAGCTATGCCCACTCAAGCCCCAGCCCTCACTCCAAGAGCCCTGTCCTCAGAAGGCGCTCCTTCACAGTCAGTCTCCTCCTTAAATCAGGGGTGCTGAGCCATTGCAGGCTGGTGCCCTGCTCTCACCTCGCCCGCCGGGAAGTGCAACCGCCCTGCTCCACAGTCCCTGTTCCACTTTAGGCTCTGTGATCTGATTAGGGCACTGCGTGCTGTCCCTTGAGTTCAGATGTTAAATTGTCCACAGTCTTGTGGGGATTCCACGCTCCCTAGGTCTCGGCTTCCAGCCCGCCCTCGATCCAGCTCCACTTTGACCGTAGTCCCCCAATCCCCCTTTGTTTTTGCCAGCCCCGGGCCGCGCTCCGAGTCTCTGTCCCCGAACCGCTGCTTCCCTTTTCCTCTCCCGCTCTCCCCTTTTTTCTCTAACCTTTGTGTGTTGTTCCACCTTGTGTGGTTCTCTTAGTTGAGGTTTCTTCTCAGGGTTTCCCCTGTGGATTCCCCTTTGTTCACAAGGCCCTTCCCAGGCAGTTATCGGCGTTCTCCTCTCATCAAAAATAGTTTTTTTGATGGCTAATGTTTGTACGTTTGCTGTAAGTATTTTGCTTGACCTTTTGATGTGGATTATTTTATGTAATCTAAATAATAGATAATGGATGCCTAATTGAGGGCTGTGGCTGTGGGCATGCAAGGGACTTCATTTGAGAATCAGGCAGAATTGGTATGTCTTGGGGACAAATACACAGTAGGAAGATGCATGTAGGATCACTTCTGGTATTCTGAGATAAGTGTGTGATATTCATAAGGATTAGGAAGAGAAGTGTGAGCAGGTTGTGAGAGGAAATTTCTCACTTTGTTTAGAATATGTGAAGTTTGAGGTACTGGTAGGACATCCAAGTGAAAATGTCCAGTAGGGATCAGAATTAGGAGTCACTGGTATATGGGTGGTGAATAAGGCCAGACATAGGGATAATGCACACACAAGATTATTCTTTAAGTGGAGTTTGGCAGGGTTCCTATAATTAATTGTGTGTGACTTGTCATGTGTCAGCAGGACACCCCATCCGCGGGGTCGACTGTTCTTGAGCTGTCTCACAATCAATTTTTGCTCCTTTACTGGTTCTCCTCCTTTGAGACTCTATGCCAAGCTTGTCCAACTGTGGCCTGTAGGCCTCATGCGGCCCAGGATGGCTTTGAATGTGACCCAACACAAATTTAGAAGCTTTTTACAAACAGTATGAAATGTTTTTGCAATTTTTTTTTTAAGCTCATCAGCTATCGTAAGTGTTAGTGTATTTAATGTGTGGCCTAAGACAACTCTTCTTCCAGTGTGGCCCAGGGAAACCAAAAGGTTGGACATTCCTGCTCTAGGCCAAAGAGTTCCTTGTACCTGATGTAACTGTTGTCTTATTAATCAACTCTCTTCTAAATAATGGGTAAAACTGGCAATATTTTAGATATTCTGTTAATAGTTTATAGATGATTATTGTAATGTATTTTAGCTGATGTTATTTTTAACTAAAACACATACTGTCACGCTGCTCAAGCAAATAGGACTCTTGTAGCAGTGCAATTTCTGCAAGAAATCTTCGAGGATGGAAATAGAAGCTCACAAATTCGGTTGCAAATGTAAATAGAGGTTGTTAAAATAAATGCCTTGGAGAAGCCCCAAAATTTTGAAGGGAGAGAAATGGTTCCTTTCCAATAGTAGAATAGTAATTCTTCTATAGGAATCACAAATATTTTAAGAAAGTATTAGATATTATTAAATACTGTCTAGCGTCTATCTGTTTTAATGTTGCGAAATTGTGTTGAAGGGAACTTGGATTTTAGCTTTCATCCCCTCCTGTGTTGTGTCAGCAGAGTAAATTCTAAAACCCTCAAATCTCTGCCAGCCTTTATGCCTCTTCTGAGCAAGGCTTGTGTCTTGTTCACTTGTGTGCCCATCAGAGTACTTCCTGTGCAGTGTTCAAGAAACAGTTTCTATGTCGCAATGGATTCTTTCCAGATTATCCATCACTACTTAGCGATACAGCCATTAGCAGTTATTTTTGGCTGTTAATAGACATATTTACTACAACACTGTGCTTTATAACCTTTATGAGTAAGGTCTTATATAATTTTATTTCAAGTTTATTTCTAGTACAAAGGTTACTTGTCCTACAATGCCATTATTTTTTTCTTTCTCTTAAGACATTATGAACCTAGTTATACAACTGTATAATTTCCATCAGACTTAAGATAAAGATTTAAAAGAAAACTTCAGAAGCCTTTTGGCATTTGAATTACGGAAGAAGATTAACCAGTGACTACCTCTTGGTATGAATTTGAGGGTTACATTCTTAGTAGACTTGCCTTTACTTAGGGAGGGGTGAATATGGACACTTGAGATAACATTGCTGCCCCTCAGCAACGACCACATGTACAAGAGAGAACATCTTCACTCACTTGGATTCAGCATGCTAGGAGATGGATATGGGTTTCTGCATTATTTTTTTGGCTTACACCTACAATACTCTTACTTTATCAGAGTTCCCAGTGATTTGAGTCATCACTGTTTTTTTCCTTCCCTAGCCTGCCAAGGCTTCATCTGTGGTATCCAAGGAGTTTTAACCCATGTGCGTATATACCCTGTTGTATAGGGCCTCCTTTAACATACTCAGTGATGCACTTAATGGGGACAAGGGAACAGACTGTCACACTTCACATGACCCTGAAACATGTTCAAACCTCTAATGTGCAAAGAGCAAATACATGAGGGCTGTCTAGAAAAAATCCAGCCATTGTCAATATAATGGGAACTGTTACATGGATGGATACTTTCTGGACAGCCCTTGTCTATCTCCATTTTATTAAGGTTAGGAAAGTGGGGATGTTCTATGCCTATAGAATGAAAAGGTACTATGTTACATGTTGACTTTTATAACATACTTCTGTCATTTCAGACATCTGTTCTTTTGTTCTTTTCTCTCACAATTGAACCCAGAATCGACTCCCTTAAATCAAACAAGTACACATTGGACCTTGAGTGTTGTAGCCTTCAGTTACTTTCCATCTTTGATACACTGGTGTTAAGTTTTTGAAATGTGCTTTTGCTTTCTAGTGACAGCACTTGAATTTTGTTCTCTTTGCCTTTATCCAGACCCTTTTCATATTCCTCAGTGAGAAAGGCCAAGAGCCCAAATTAGCCAGGTCTCACCTTCCAGCTGGTAGGGAGTCTGGTGCCAGATAGGTGCTTCTCAGAGTCACCAGCCAAAGAATATACTTTGTTTTGTTCTCAGGTTGAGCTATCTCCATGGCAACCCACACTTCATCCTCCATGTTTTGAAGGCAGGAGTGGAGGGGAGATTGAGAAAGACTTGGTTATGCTGTACTCCTGTGTCACCATGTTGTGCTCAGTAAATTTTATCTTTCTTATTATTAATAACCAGATTTTTGCAATGTACCAAATGTACTGTAAAAAAAAATTTTTTTTTTAAGATTTATTTTAATTTTTTTTGAGGGAAGGTGAGAGAGAGAGAGAGAGAGAGAGAGAGAACAGAGGAAGGCCCAGAGCAGTTTCTATAGTTGTACACCATTCCACGCAGGTGGATGTGGGGCTACATAGGTCAGGAATCTAACTGGGGCCTACCATGTGGAAGGCGAGAACCTTCGCTGCTGAGTCATTTTGGCAGTTACCAGTTGTGCCACAGTTCAGCATACGGGGTTTTCCCAGGCCTGGGCCGGGAATTGAACCCCAGAGAGGCAAGCACTCACACCACTGAGCTCTCCTAGTACCCTCCCAAATGTACTTCTAATGAAAATTCTGCTAAACTTTTTGATAGTTCTGACTTAACACTGTATATATATAGATTTTAATAATATCAGAAAAACTTTTTTCTTTTGAAAAATTTTAGGCCACTTAAACCACTTTCAACTGTTATGTTCTAAAATCCTGTTGATTTTGTTTCTTCCTGCTTCTAAAAATAAAATGCTTCATCTCTTACATTTAAAGTCATTTAGGGGAAAGCTGAGATAGCTCAGCAGGTTAAGTGCTCGCTTTGAAGCCCCTAGGACCAAGGATCGAATCCCAGCTCCGGCCCAGGGGGACCCACATGCTGAACTTGGGTGTGCCCCCAGTTCAGTTAAAAATAAATAAATAAATAAAATAAAGTCATTTAGGATTAACTTTATTTTTAAAACTTTCTAGTTTTATGGACAGGTATTTTAGATGTCATATATTTATGGTTTCATGCCATTTAGTGAGTGACAAGACACACGATAGGATACATTATTATTGTTGTTTTCAGAATAGGGCACCTTGTTGATTTTATCAAGACCCAGGATCTATTATTATCATGTAAATGATAGAAAATGCACAATGTAATCACACAAGTATTAGATACCCTCAGCAAAGATGTAATTATAGATGCAATAAGCAGTGATGCCATCACAATTTTTGCTTAAATAGTGAGTACTCAAGAGTTTTCTCTCATTTGGAAAAGTAGGGGGAAGAGGAAGAGGAAGAGGGTCCTTACCCATTTCTATCTAACAGTTATTTTTCTTCAATGCTAGGCATGCAAGAAGCCTCAATGAAGCTCACCGAGTCACTGCATGAAGTCTATGAACCTGACTGGTATGGGAGGGAAGACGTGAAGATGGTTGGAGAGGTAAGAGCCAGATGGCAACACACAGGAGGCCTGTGGGGCGGGGCTTCTGTGAGACTCCCACTAAGTTCTGCTCACTCAGCCAACCCCCTAACCGCCACCCCCCACTTAACCACTTCTTAGCCTTAATCATGAAAGGGCACCATATACCCAGAAGGTACCATACAATTCTGCTACCCAGATCATCTCAAATTTAGTGATTGTTGAACTGATTATAAGACTACTTGGATAGAAATTTGTGGGATTATTTTTCCTTCAAAATAAGAATAGCATGTTCCTGTGCCTTACTGCACAGCATCACAGCCCATTTCAGCAGGAGATCGGGCACACGGCATGATGATTTTGTTACTTCCTACACCTCTGCACCCTTGCTTCTCCCAGCCCTCCTTTAAAGCATAGACAGGAGCTGGGAATAGCGCTGGTTTCACTTAAACACCAGCTAGTCCTTTTGCTGGTCTGCAGAGCCTGAGTATAGGTGCAGTTGACCTCTGATAGGAGTTTTACTTGCTGAAGTCTTTCTCCCTAGACATGTCTTAATACCTGAAATCCTACTTCTAGCTGAGGGCCATCTGGAAATGATCAAGTGGGCACTGCTTCTTTGAGAAAGGTAAGATGAGGTGGAAACCAAGCATGGTGCTGAGTGATGTTGGACAAGTCCTTTAACCTTCTAGGGCTTTAGTTCCCTCATCTACAAAATGAAAATGGTAATCATACCTACTAATAACACATTTATTACAACCGTCACTGACATCATGCACAGTGCATGTGATTATAACTGATATTAGAAAGCCACCTGTCAGCGGTTCTCCCACATTCAAATCCTTCTTAAAACAAAGAGCAGTTGTTTGTCACACCCACTTCACAGGTAGCTTGCTACTGCTCATTTAGCCACAGGGGACCAAGGAGATAAAGCCACTGCAGCTCAGGGGAGGATCTGCTATGTGATGAGCTGACCATGTGCAGTCTGTGGAAAGACGGGTTAACACTGCAACCCCAGATTGCTTCTTGAAGATTGTGATGTCTCCACTTTGATCTTTATAATCTCATGACTAAGAAAAAGAAAAACAGATTTATTTATGAGGAAAACTCTTGTTGGCTCTATTACCTCTTGAAAATATTGAAGATATGACTTTCGCAAAACCAACCTCCACACACCAACCATTCTCCAATGCAATTATTAAGTAATTGCTTTTTTTTCACACTTCTTCAATAACAAAAGCATGGTGTTCTAATATGTTAAATGCTTGACTCATGTTGTAAATTTCTGACTAATTATGTATGATTAAAAATTTGTCATAAAATGAGTTTTTAAGTGAATAATAGACACTTGTGTTACTGGCTTTTCAGAACACTGTGCTACATTCTTTGTGTGGCAGATGCCACTGGGAATAAATGTCCTACTTTAGTCCTTGAGGCTGACAGATTTAGGGAATCTTCATTTGCAGATCCAAATAATGGGTTCTTCTTATGGTGAAGGAACTGAACACTGCGTATTCAAGAGGTTTACTCACGTTAAAAGAAGAGCCTTTTAATACAAAGAACTTACATTTTTTGTTTGAATAAAATTCTTGATTTGAGTTCTGTAATCAATAAGATTAGTTTCTGAAGTGTGAAAAAGAAGGAAACAGAAATAAACCTTCCCAAAAGTGTTTTTCAACAATATAGATACTTATATCCCTCCCCAAAGAACTTTGGAGGTCAGGGAGCTCAGGATAGGGTAGTGGACCCACAAGCATCAGGGACCCATCTCTGCTGTCTTTGCTGCCTCCGTCTGAGCACTGGCCATCAGCTCCCATTTCTGCATTCTAGTCAGCAAGAAGGAGGACACAGGGAAGATAAACCTCCTTTTAGGGACACTTCTGAAAATATATGTTATTGTCCAGAATTTAATCTCATAGCTACACTTAGCTACATTGGAGGCTTGGAAATTCAGTCTGCACCCTAGGCAGCCATGTGCTGACTAAAACTGGAGGTTCTATTACTAAGAGAAATAAAGGGTAGATACTGGGAACAAGCAGCAGAATCTGTCAGGAGATCCTACATGTTGTAATACAGGCAGAAATGTGGAGATTATGTACTTGTACACATGCTATATGGCTTGGAGTTTGTGAAGGGCTTTACATTGTCAACTCACCTAATTGGGGAAATTGAAACTCAGGGAGGTTCTGTTTTCCACAGTCACACAGCTAGGATATGAACCCTGTTCTGGTGAGGCAACCTGCATAGTAGATTATGAGCTTGGAATTCAGGGAGACAGACCTGGGTTGAAACCGAAGTATGTCATTTATCAACTGCATGACCTTGGCCAAGTTATGTAAAATCTGTAGACATCAGTATTCTTTTCTTTGTAGTGGCAACAATAAGACTTTCCCTAGACGTGTCTTAATACCTGAAATTCTATAATAAGACTTTCCTCTTAAAGCTATTGTGAGAATTAAATGACTATGCATGCACATGTCTTGACGTAGTTAAAAGTAGTAGTAATAATAATACTACCTAATATTCACTGTGTGTTTATCATAATTTATATTCCATAAATTTTCTACTCTCTCTGTGGAAGCTGTAGCACTGGTTTATTGTTTACTTGAAGTGGTTTATAATTTCAAAGGTGGCTTCAGAAGCAACTCATGTGGAAGTCTTCATAGTCTCTTAGCCTCCAAAGGCCCTCTATAGGGATCCGGAGACTTTCAAAGATTGTATACTCATTATTAATATAGAATCAGAAATATATTTTTTAATGAACTGAGCCTTTAGATAACCTATATTGTAAATTGGAACTGGTAGCCAAATTGCCTAGAAATTTTATTATATTATTACAAAATTCAGAATTAAAATGCTCTTTCTAGCATCTGCTATCTAGGGAAATATTACTTATTTAAATTTTTACTTTCAGATTTTTTAGAAGTTTGGTGAAAGCTATCCAATTAAACTGATTCAGCAGTTATCTCTTTGTTTCTCTTTTTCTTTTAGAAATGTGATGTGCTGTGGGAAGACTTCCATCAAAAACTAGTGGATGGGTCCTTGTTGACACTAGATACCTACCTGGGCCAGTTTCCTGACATAAAGGTATTTTACTCTGTATCTATACAGGGAAGAATTGAATGTTCCCATGTGCTTACTAAAACATGGGCAAGAAGAATCAAAGTTAAAGACGACAACTTTTCATTTATTTCAATATGGTATTTTTATCCTGTTCATATCAGTTTGAAATGAAATGCAGTTACAGAAGTCACTTTTTCCCCTTTAGTAAAATGCTTCAGCTTTTATTTCTCTATAGAAGTCTTTTTAATCCTTCAGATGTAAAGTTGGAAATCAGAGATAGCAAAAAATTTCAATCCTCTTTATATTTAAACTTTTTTTTTTATTATATAGCTTTTGACAAGAATTTTTATTAGAGGAAACTGTGGTCATAAAGAAAGGAGAAACTTTATTGCAAATATCAGGGCCAAATCTGGCGGTCTTTCTATGTGTACTGTGTATTTGCATATGTTCACAGCACACCTGCATATTTTTTCTCTTCTTGAAATTTTTAGGTACAAATTGAACTGCAGTTTACCCTTGTGCAGCCCAAACTCTGTATGTAACCTTTGACATCAAAAAACCTTACTACAGTCATTCCTCACTATCCATAGGGGATTGCTTGTAGGACCCTTGCGGATAAACCAAAATCTTCAGATGCTCAAATCTCTTACCTAACATGGTATAGAACAGTGCATACAGTTGACCCTCAGCATCCATGGATTTCCAAAGAGATCAAAAATATTGTTAATTCTATCCATGGTAGGTGGAATCTACAAATGGGAAGCTGGAGGATATGAAGAGCCAACTATATATTTATTGAAAAATATTCACCTATAAATATATTTGTACATTTCTCACCCATGTTTTTAAAGGGTCGACTATGTTAAAATATAAGCATTTCAAATTCGCGTCTGGATCTCAAAATATCTTGCCTAAAACATTTGTCCTGTGTGATACTTGGATACATTGTAAGGAAAATATATTAGTGAAGGTTTGACTATCAGATTTGGAATTGACTCTGGAGGTAAAGATGGTTTTAAACCACCTGGGCCATATAAAGTAAATGGTAGCATAAATAGATCTGCTCCACTACCCCCGTTGTTTTCCCTGCTCAAGGAGGATTGCCAGGTAAGACAGTCATATACTGTCCTTTCTGTAGGGTGAGAAGGCCATAGAGCAGCATCTGTGGGCATCTGCAGCATCTTATTAGGTGACTTCTGATGTGAAGTTCCACTCCTACCTAGCCTTCTTTGCAGCCATTGCCAAATACCTGGGAACTATTGGTAGTAATGTACACTGGCCGTGGCCATGAAACATAGTGAAGTTTCTTGGCCAAAATAGCACTCATATCAATAAGCTCATTTCCTTAGGCCCACACAGAATGCCTAATGCTTAGTTGGCCAACACAGAAAATATGTTTGGGACACCATGGGCATCAGACAAGAACCTAAGTGGATTAGACTATATACATTAGTCTTGTTGGTTAAATGGCACAAATAACAAATCCAGAAGATGGATTCTCTATGATGTTATCATAATAGGCAGCAAAAGGCTCATTGAGCCATTCCATAAATACATCCTAATTAAAAGGTATATCCTTTATTTTAATTTTCTGAGAAATTAAAAAATTGGAAAAAATATAAATTCTGTAAGACTACATATACTAGCCTACAGGGAATATGTTTAGGGTTATCTTCAAGTTATTTGATAAACATTCAAATTTTATCTTAGAATTTGTAGCATTTGTGTATCAGTCTTAGAATCATTATCATACTTCAGAGCATGTTTATTGCATGCAGTTTAATTTCTATAATTCTAAATAAATCAGAAGAGGATATGGGAAAATTTTGTCCTACTGCTTGAAACTTTCAAAGCAGCTTGCAACTTGTCTAAATTATTTATGTAATATATATTCTTAGTATGACTTGGCTAAATCATTGAAGACAGTGATTGATGAGAGAACACATCTGAGAAGTTATTGAGTTTCAGGAACAAAAACTTAGTATCATAAAAAAAAAATGTGAAGGGGGAATCTGGGATTTCTCAGTGGGTTAAGTGCTCACTTTGCATCCCCAGGGACTGAGGATCGAATCCCAGCCCCGGCCTGTGCAGACCCATATGCTGAACTGGGGTGTGCTTCCCATGCGGGAGGCCCTCAGTTCAGTTCTCACACTCCATTTTGGCCCCTGGCTCAAGGGGGCATGCCTCCCATGTGGGAGGCCCCTACCTAGTTCCCACGTTGTGCAGCCCCCACCCACCTGTGTGTAACAAAACCATGTCTAAAACTGATGACATACAACTATGGAAACCTCTCTGGGCCATCCCTCTTCTCTCTGTCTCTCTCTGTCAAAAACAATAAAATAAATCTTTAAAAAGTGTTTTTTTAAACATGAATGATCTTAGTTGTTATGGTATTGCCTAGCAAAGTTATTTGGAAATTGGCCATACTTCCTAGGAGCATATAATTTCAGAAGACAAATACACACGGAAGAACTTGCATTGAAACATAGAGAGATTAAAAGAAAAGTCATGATAGATTACGTAAGATAGTTTTCTCAGTTTTTTCCATGTCGGAAAGATGAAGAACTGAGTAGAACTTTATAACTTCAGCAGTTCTTTTCTTGAAGTCCATGGTTGAAGTCATTCACAAGATGGTATTCCAGTTATTGAACCATCTTACACTGGAGATTTGATAATAATATCAAGCTGGATGCCCTGAAGGTAAATGAAATGTATGTCATAGAAAGAGGTTGAAGCAATTTCTCTCATTCTCTGAAGTCACATTTAAAATGTCATAGCGTATATGTAGGGTTTTAACAAAATGGAGAATTGTGAAGCTGTTTCATAAAGATGAACAGTTCAGGAAATAGCAGTATTTAACTAGAAAAAGAAAAAATTTGGAATTAGGGAGTGCAGGGGTGTTTCTAATATTTGAAAGACTTTTCTTCTGTGAAAATGCACTTAAGCTGTTCAGTGTGCATTTATTCAGTGGATGGAAGTTAGAAGTGGATATAAACTCAATTACTACATAAAGTTAGTGCTGAGTGATTATGTAATGAATGAGTTATTGATGGAAAGAAGGATTATGATTAAAAATACTGAGTGAAGAATTTTCAAAGCATAGAATACAATTAACTTCCTTTGCTCTAATTAAAACCAGCAGGTTATGTGTAGTTAAAACCTCAGGCATATTTCCAGATATTTACTGCAGTCTGTCAGTTAGGACTGTGGAATACCATTCATGAGGGGTGATGTTTGACTCTTCCAACTGTGATTGCTGGGGTATGTGGTGTTATGGTTATTATATACCACTGATGTCTGAAATCAATGTTGTAATATGAGCCAGTTTGTCACGAACCCAGGCAGCTTATAGCTGTGAGCAGTTATTGTAAAATGTAGTTTAGATTCCGTCTTGGCAGCCACATATGAACAAGCATATCTTTACAGCAATGTGCCAAAATGAATTCCAAATTGAGGTTATCATAGAAATTTTTTAAAAATACAATAAATTACTATCTTTATTGCATAGGGTCACTGCACATGGAAATCTGAGGAAATTTTAATTAAAAAATTAAACGATTTACTATTAAAGTAATATAGTTATTTAATTAAACTTACTTGATTGGATGGTGAAATAAGAATTGTATTATTTTTTATGTAAGAGCTAAATTGTATTAACTCTACCCATGCTTAGGAGATTTGATTCTTTTTTTCAAGGTTGCCAAATATCATATAGGTAAGAAAATAGGATTGATTTGTTTATACAATGCAAAAATGTCTGCATCAAATTGAGTGATGACCTTCAAGATTGTCACTTCTACATGGTAAGCTATACTCTGTAATTGACTTGTCAGTTAAACAAGAAAACAAGTCACAGTATTTACTTCACTTCTTGTGTTTAAACAAAAAAATAGGATGTCCCAGTGCACTCTTCCATCTTATTTACAGACTTGGAAGTAATTGAAATTTTGGCTGTTTCAAAAAGGTCATATCTATCTCCAAAGAATCAAGATTTCCTTCTTGGAAAATATTAAAGGAGAGTACCTCGATTCACACCTGCACCCCCACAAGTCCACAAAGCAGAGCTTCAAAGAGTTTAGGTATGTTACACAAGGCCACTGCTCAAAAGACAGTGTTGCTTTGGAAGTAACAGTTATCAATTTGCTAAAGTAATTAGCTTTGTCAGCTCATAGGCACACTGTATCCACCATTCTTTATGTACAGACTTCTCTCTACCCATCCTGGCCTAACTCACATATATTTAAGTGAATGTGGTATGTCTGCCATGCTTTCCACTACTAACACCAATTGGAAGTGGTGAGTACGTAGGATGAAGTAAAAAGAGACTAGAAGCAGCTAAATGGGAGTAACCACCTTGACCAGTGTCTTACCAGTCCTGAAGGGAGTGTGGAGGAGTATCAGAGGGTGACAGATGGTAGTTGAATGATAGTGTGCCAGAGCAACATGGGTCCTGTTAGAAGAAATTCTAACAATCAGGAGCAGGGCTGGGACTGAGTGAGGCTAGTGTGGCAATCAAGATTCAAATATACTAGGAAGTACCTACTCTTAGCTGCCTGTCCTGCAGTTACCTGACCCTGAGAATTAGGGCGTTCTTAAAGTTTGTGCCTTAGGTGTCTCACTTGTCTTGCCCTACTGGTTGGGGGACTAACATCTAATTCATCTTTTGCTAAGCAATCCTGGACAAAATGTAAAGTGGGAATGATCATACTCTACCCATATAATACATTGCTTTGAGAATCGTGGGATGTGACCTGTTTTGTAAGTTATATACATTTATCATTATTTTTCTTCTTCCTACCATATCAAGTTAAAAAAATAAAGAACAGTAAGGGTCTTTTTCTGCACTTCTCATTATTCGTGTAGCTGGTCATAACTAGACCATTGGGGATTATTTAAAAAAGGACAGATGGGAGAAAAAAAAAGGATGGAATGAGAAGCGCTCCTGGGAAGTTCCCCTGTAAATTACAACAAATGAAACAACTATAAATCAACAAAGGATCCCTTATGCAACTCAGAAACACAGCTAAGAGCCCTGCTCATCGCATCGAAGTCTCTGCATGTGGGCAGAGGGGCAAACTGAGGAAGAGGGAAGGGGGAGTGCAAAAATCATGGGCTGAGGATTCCTGCCTGGAACTCTGGCTGCAGGAGGGAGGAGGAAGAAGGTGGCGGGTGAGCATTTAGGGCCTCAGCCTGTCAGCAGGACAGAGAAAAGAGGGCCCAGAGGCTGGGGCTGTGAGATACTGCAACCAGACCTCGCTTTGGCCCTCAGAGGTGCTGACAGGGTACAGAGAGATACCGCAGCCTGAATTCACTCCAGTTCTGAGAAGGCAGCGACGGAGGTGGTGGGAAACCACAGCCTAACCTCTCTGGGAAAGAGGAGAAAAGAGGCTGTAAGTATGCTTCTCTAGTCACAAGAAGTTCTGGCTGAGTGGTCAGCATATAAAACAGTTGATCCCAAAACTCAGAGCAGAGATCTCAGGACAAGCTGAATACAGAAAAGCATAAAGCTGCACTGCCTGTGTGGTGCACACCACCAGGCAAAACACAAAGGCACTGGTCGCCATCCCTGACCCGCCCTTCCAGACCTTCTCCCACCTCTGCCAGCATTAGCCATGAGCCCCAGAAGAAACTAGCAGTGAGTGTTGAATAAAGGAGCAGAATATATATAAACAAAAAGGCAGCCAGAATGAGGAAACAGAAAAACACATCTCAAAAGAAAGACCAGCAGAAAATTCCAGAAAACGAGATGGAGGCAGATACAGCGCTCAAAATGATGGTTATAAGAATGCTCAAGGAACCTGGTGAAAATTTCAACAGGTAGAGCAAGCATAAAGAACATAGAAACCATAAAAAAAGACGAGGCAGATTAAAAGAAGATTACAATAACTGAAATGAAGCATAGAATAGAAGGAGTCACCAGACACGATGAAGTAGAGGTGTGAATCAGTGATTTGGAAGAAAAGGTAGCAGAAAAACAACAAAAAGAAAAAAAGAATATAAAAAATAAATAAATAAAATAAGGGTAGTTTAAGATTCCTCTGGGACAATATCAAGTGTAATAACATTTGCATCCTAGAGGTATCAGAAGAAGAGAGACAGCAAGGATTGAAGAACTTATTTGAAGAAATAATGATTGAAAATGTTTCTAACCTGGGGAAGGAAATAGACAAACAAGCCCAGGAAGCACAGAGTCCCAAATAAGAGGAACCCTAACAGGCCCACACCAAGATACATCAATATTGAAACAGCACAAAGACAAAATATTAAAAGCAGTCAAGAGAAAAGTAGTAACTTATAAGGGAGCGCCTATATGACTGTCTGCTGATTTCTCAACAGAAACTTTGCAGACCAGAAGGGGTTGGCAGAAAATACTCAATGTGATGAGAACCAAGTATCTACAACCAAGATAAATGTATCCAGCAAGGCTTTCATTCAAAATTTAAGGAGAGATAAAGAGCTTCTCAAACAAGAAAAGGTTAAATGAGTCCATCACCACCAAACCCGTATTGCAACAAATGTTAGATGAATTTCTTGAAGATGTTTGGGGAAAAAAAAAAAAGGAAAAATTATGAATAATAAATGACAATAGCTACATGGCTATCAACAGCTACTATCAAGTTAAATGGATTAAAAGCTCCAATTAAGAGACATGCAGGGTACTGTAGTGAGTGGAGTGTCAAACAGAGAAAGCTGCAAGTTTGCTTTGCTTATAGGTGAAATCCAAAGAAGAAAATAAGCAAGCAGAATGGAATAGATTCATAGATATAGAAAACATTTGGTTTGTTTCCAGTTTGGAAGAGGGTTTGGGGAGTGGATGAAATAAAGGGAAGGAATTGGGAAGTTTAATTTGGTTCTTACAAAGTAATAGTTGTGGGGATATGGGGTATAACATAGGAATATAGTCAGTAGCGTTGTAGTGACTGTGTGTCTAGCACATGGGTGCTAGATTTGTTGAGAGGTGATGGGAGCAAGGCTGAAAGGGTGGGTGAAGAGGGGAAGAAATCAAGAGGTACAAATTTATATTCACAGAATGATCAAAGGGATGTAAAATGAAGCATAGGGCATACAGTCAATAACGTTGTAATTTATTAACTATATAGGCTGTCAGATGGGAACCAGCTGTATCGGAATGAGGGTTTTATAAGTTAAATAATTGTCTCATAGGGATGCCGTTATAGCTCAACAGGTTGAGTGCTTGCCTTGCTATGGTGAGGTCTGGGGAGGGAATGCAGGCCCCGGCCCATGCATAACCCATATGCTGAACTTCAGCACAACTGGTAACCACCAGGATGGTGGCAAAGGTTCTCACCTCCCATGTGGGAGGCCCTCAGTTCAGTTCTACCCTGTTAAGCCACACCTCCACCTGTATGGTATGAAACCATGTCACAACTATGGAGACTACTTTGGGCCCTTCTCCCTTCTTTCTGTCTATCACCTTCTCTCAAACAGTAAAATAAATCTTAAAAAAAATAATTCTTATCACAATGATGTATACCTGAAACCAATATAATATTGTATGTCAAATGTAATTGAATAATAAAAAATAAAATAAAATAGTTAGCCTCGGTAAAAGAAAATACAGATGCCTGGGCCTTGCTTCAGAATAATTAAATCAGAATCTCAGTCTACAGCTCAGTAATCAGTATATTTTATATTATTTACTTATTAGTTGTACCTCTTGATTTAACTTGAATTTTTAGTAGTTGCCCTATAATTTATAATGTACATATTTAAGTTAGCTTGTCTCACTTCAAAAAATACTATAGCACTTTATGGATATTAAGGTTGTTAAGAACCCTATAGCAGTATACTTTCAGTTCTTCCCTCTCTTCCTTATGCTATTACTATCATCACACAGTTTTCCTTTGCATATGTTATAAACCTCACAATACATTGTTTCTGTTGTTTGCACTAGATTCTCAATTACCTTTTCAAGCAATTAAAAGAAAGAAAATAAAATCTTTGTACTGTATATAGCTCTTAGTGTTAAAATCCTCAGGCTTTCAGTGAATTTGCTCAACTTTTGTTTGTCTGGAAAAAAAATACAAATCTATTTCACCTTCACTCTTGTAAGGTATTGTTACTTAAGATAGAATTCTGAGTTGGTGTGTTTCTTTCTGTGTTTTATTTTTCAGTACTTTAAAGATGACACTTGATTGTATTCTAGTTTGCATAGTTTCTGAAGATTTTGTATAATTCTTTTGTTTTTTGTGGGTTTTTTTATACTTGGTTTTCAAAAGTTTGGCTATAATGTGTCTGAATGTTTATTGTTTGGTATTTATCATTGGGATTCTGTAAATGTCCTTGGTCTGTACTTTGATGTCTTCATTATTGTATGAATTTCTTAGCCAATATCTCTCAAATAGTTTGACTACCTCTCATTTATTTTTGAGATTCCAATTACACTATTTTAGACCATTTAGTATCGTATTACTTAATCATGTTTTGTTCTCTTTTTTTAACTCATTTTTTCTCTTTGAATTTTAAATATATTTTTATTTATTTATTTATTTTTGACACAAAAAGAGAGGGAGATGGAGATACAGAGACAGAAAGAGAACTGAA
The DNA here is from genome assembly GCA_004027555.1 of Craseonycteris thonglongyai. Taxonomy (NCBI): domain Eukaryota; kingdom Metazoa; phylum Chordata; class Mammalia; order Chiroptera; family Craseonycteridae; genus Craseonycteris; species Craseonycteris thonglongyai. The sequence continues at coordinate 17,812 of PVKE010031868.1, forward strand.
CTGGGGGAGCTCCCAGTTCAGCATATGGTTCCACACGGGCCGGGGCCAGGATTCGATCCCCGGTCCCTGGCGCTGCAAAGTTAGCTCTTAACCCACTGAGCCATCCCGGTGTCTCTTTGAATTTTAATGGGAATAATTTTCCTTGATCTACTTCAAGCGCACTATTTCTTTTTTTTTGGCTGTTGTAAGTCTAGTTATTGGCCCTTCAAAGAAATATTTTCTCTATGATACCATATTAATTTTTAACTTCTAGAATATCCATTTGATTTCAAATGTTAATTTGAATATCATTCGACTATGAAAGTTCCCATATCTCTGCTGAAAATCCCCATCTGTTTATGCATGTTGTCTACCTGTTCCAACTGGATACTTTAATATTAGTCATACCGTATTTTCCGGCGTATAAGACGACCGGGCGTATAAGACGACCCCCTAATTTTACAGTTAAAACATAGGTTTAGACCTATATTCGCTGTATAAGACGACCAGGGGGTCGTCTTATACGCCCGGTCGTCTTATACACCGGAAAATACGGTCGTTATTTTTAATTTATGTTCAATACTTCTAACATCTAGGTTATGTCTGAGTCTGATTCTTTTGATTAATTTTTCTCATGGATCATTATTAATTTCTCATGGGTTGTATTTCATGAGTTTTGATTGAACATGACACATCATGTGTAGAAACGTGAAGACTGAAGTAATATTTACGCCTAAGAACAGGCATGCTTTTTTGTCAGACCATTTGTGTGGGAGTTCAAATCAATCTAACTGCAACTTGAACTGGATTTGGGTTTTGCTGTCACTGTTACTTTCAGTGCACTGTGGCTTTAAAATTCCTTTAGAGCTGGGGTGCTAATACCTTGTACTTATATTCTGACATCTACAATGTTTTCAGACACTTAGGTTGAAATCTGGATTTTGCTTCTTTGACCCGCATAGGGTGGGCCTTTGGATGACAGAGAGCTTTCCTCAGTGTTCCTGTTCA
>PVKE010031869.1:0-10570 GCA_004027555.1 Craseonycteris thonglongyai
GTCGGTGCCGGTCCTGGGAGCCCCGGTGACTGACGGAGGCCCCTGCGGTCGGGCCTGGGAGCCCCGGTGACTGACGGAGGCCCCTGCGGTCGGGCCTGGGAGCCCCGGTGACTGACGGAGGCCCCTGCGGTCGGGCCTGGGAGCCCCGGTGACTGACGGAGGCCCCTGTGGTCGGTGCCGGGCCTGGGAGCCCTGGTGACTGACGGAGGCCCCTGCAGTCGGGCCTGGGAGCCCCGGTGACTGACGGAGGCCCCTGCGGTCGGGCCTGGGAGCCCCGGTGACTGACGGAGGCCCCTGTGGTCGGTGCCGGGCCTGGGAGCCCCGGTGACTGACGGAGGCCCCTGCGGTCAGTACCATCCCCTCCATGGTCTGCTCCCACCCATGTGCCCCCCAGTCCTCCTGAGCGGCTGCAGAGGTGGAAGAGAAAAAGGCCTCATGACCAAAGGCAGGACCCCCGGGACGGGGAGGCCAGGTGCTGCGTGTCTGTCCTGAGTCTAGAACTGCTTTATTTACAGTACTGAGAACAGGTCTGCTGTGTGCCAAGCACGGACAGCATGAATGGAAAGTTCCTTGTGCTTTAAGAAGCCGTCAGCTGCACTCACGCAATCAGCCCGCAGGGGTCGGAGCCCAGCGGGAGGGGTCACCTCCCACCACACGGGCCCCTGCGTCCTGGGCCGAGACCCTCAGAAGAGGCCCCTGCTCAGGGGCTGGAGCCTGGACCCGGTGCGCCGACCCAGCTCCTCCAGAACCTGCTGCTCCTTCTGGTACATCTGGAAGGAAGGGAGACACAGCTGTGGACTTGCCCAGGGGCCTGGCCTCCCCAGGGCCGCCCACACGGCCAAGGGCAGGCCCTGGCGCTGCCCCTGTGCGCAGGGGTGGGCAGGAGGGGCCGGGGCTGCGGTGGCGGGGGTCTCAGGTAGGGGAGGAGGCCTGCCTGGAGTCGCAGAACCGGCCAGAAGGACGCAGGGGACACAGACGGTGCCCCGCCCTGGGGTGGGGAGGGCTGGGGTCCCTGCAGGACGGGCTGGGATGTGGGGCTGGGGGTCTGAGGGGGTGAAGCGGCCTCGGGGGGGGGGGGGTCAGCTGCTGACACGTGGAGGCGGGGCCGGGTGTGGCTGGTGGGGACCCAGCCTAGGAGTCTAGGGGACAGGACGTCAGGGACTCTTGTTAATGAAAAGGTTCCGTGCCTTTCAGAGAGCCCGGCCCTCTGCAAACACAGTGTGAGGTCACGCACACAACACGGCTCAGGCACCGACATCAGGGCTCATCCTGACACCCTGTGAGGAAGCCGCCTGCCCCGCGAGGTCCTGTCCCCAACTCAGGTATCATCAGTTTCCCCGGCAGATTCCAAAGCATTAGAATCTCACAGAAGTTTCAGAACAGCCCTTTCAACAGTGACTTCATAACACAGACAACGGCATCGGGGGAGCCCAGTGTTTAAAACAAACGCTGGAGTCTTTTCTGTAAAGCAGACATTGATAGACTTCCGTGGCCGTTTTTCCAGCTTTGTTTTCCTGGCTGACTGGCAGGGGGGGGCGGGGCAGCCCTGGCCACGGGGGACGGCACCCACCTTCCGCCACGCAGCCTCCGTGCTGTGTGTGAAGCCCAGCAGGTGACAGAGCCCATGCGTGGCCGTGACCTGTCGGAACAATCAAGAAGCCGCCTCAGGGGCTGGTCATGGCCAAGCCCTGAGGGAGGCAGGGCTGTGGGGCAGGTGGCAGCAGCGAGGACGTGTGCTGGACCGGGAGGTCACAGGTGTGAGGTCACAGGTGTGCGGTCATGGACCCTCGAGGTGGGGTGGGAGGGGGCAGTGGTTATTTCCTGAGGCACCTGCTCTTCAGGGCGGGGTGAGCCGTGGAGACGGGACGGTGGGGTGGCTGGAGGGCACCAGGGCTGGTAGGGACCAGCTGGGAGCCAGCCGGGCAGCCTGGCCTGGCCCGGTGCTGGGGGATGAGGGTCCCCGGGGTGGTGGCCCGGCCCCCCTGTAACAGAATCCTCAGGAGGTGCTGGGACATGTCCACAACTGCCAGCCGCACAGCGGGGCTGAGCGGACCGGTCCTGTCTACACTGGGTTTGCTCTCGGGGAGGAAGAACAGCCTCCTTCTTCCCAACACCTGCTCACGCTGGGTCTCGCTAGGAAGCTCTGCTTCATGTCACACAGAAGCACAGGGACACCCCAGACGTAACTCAGGGTACGGTTACTGGGAAAGGAAGGCCCCCTCAGTTTCAGGGTACGGTTACTGGGAAAGGAAGACCCCCTCAGTTGACTCCATGGGGAAATTAAAATGACTCAATCCCTTTCAGAACTGCCCCTCCCCCTGCCCCCCACGTTATTTTTACGCGAAGCTGAGACAAGACAGGTCTGGAAGGTCCCGGGCATTAGACTCCTGTCCCCCTTGGGCGGTTCCCTAAGAAGCTTGTTCAGCAAGTCTGTGTTCGGTACGCGGCCTGTGGAGCTTGAGGTGAAAGCCAAAACCAAGGCTCCCTGTCGGGACTCCCCCCAACACGGCCACAGGGCATGCAGACCCCAGGAGGGCCCCTCCCTCGGGGATGGGGGGATGGGGAGAGGGGCGCCTCAGTAACCCGCATCCTCTACGCGGGCGACCGACCGTGGACGCAGGGGCACACCGCCTGCCTCTATGGCCTGGAGGAAGCATGCGGTGTTCGCTTTGTTCGCCGGAATCGCACACGTCAGCACGACCACTCACAGTCAGGACGTCGTAGAAATCTTCGTCTTCTTGGCGCTGCTGGAAGATGTACTCCACCCCTAGGAAAATGTCCCCCAGGTTGTAGCTGTCCCGAGAATCAGGCTGCGGAATTTCACCTGCTTCCAGATTCTGCAAATGAGGAAATACAGATTGTGCGAAGAGGAGCTCCGGAAGGAACCCACCACGAGCCGGGGTCTGTCCTCTCACTGCTCTGCGGGCGCGGGGTGGAGGCGCTGAGCCACCCCACCCCAGTGCTTAAGATGCTTCACCCTGTCGAGATGCCTTTCCTGTTCTTTCATCCTCCCCAATGTACAACCACACAGACCCACAACTTCTAGTTCAATCACATTGATACAACTTTACATTTCTGTTCTTTCCACTTTGTCGTTTGTCCCAAACAGCCGTTTACATTTTCCTACTTAGAGACCAGTGACTTCAATGAGTTCTGTTGATACTAAGCCAGTCACCTATGGTTACATACTTATGGGGATGTTAATTTTTCTTTTTCTTCCTATTAACCCATTTCCTATTTAGGAGGAAAAAACCATAAAAGCTCAGCTCACTGCTGCGTTCATTTACGGTAATTTTACACAAACACGTTCTTTGAGGCTGAAGCAAATCTGACCGGTTTTCAATGTGAAAAGAAAATATAAAAACTGTTCCTGGGGGAAGCCGGGAGTGCTCAGTGGGTTAAGTGCTCGCTTTGCAGCCCCGGGGACCGAGGATCGAATCCCGGCCCCGGCCCGTGTGGACCCACATGCTGAGCTGGGAGCTCCCCCAGTTCAGTTCTCTCTCTGTCTCTGTATCTCTCTCTCTCTCTGTCAAAAACAATAAAACAAAAAACAAACTGTTCCTGGGAGTTAGTTCTAAATAGAAATTGTCTGTAATCCTCATGTAACAAATGTTTACGATGATCAGTATTTATTTTTTAATGTTATTTGTTTATCGAGGAACCTTCTTTCTTGGCTTTTTTTTAAATGTTAAATCTATTGGGGTAACCAGTATTTAACATTTTTTCCTATGGTAAATTACAAAGCCTGGAACTTTGGGGGTGAGGTGAGGACTGTGTTCCGTGAGTTATCTCGGGGTAAACGCTGCAGCTGCCAAGCGCCACCAAGTGCCACCAGGACGGGCACAATGGGACATGGATTAAGGAAAATAGGTGAATATTTTAGTGCATTTCTGTATTCCACATTTAACCTTCCCCACCTTCCTTCTGTTGATTTAGCTCCATAGGTGTGACACTAGTGGATTAGAAGTCCACACTTTTTAAATGCTCCTAAGTTGTTGCCACACTGCTTCCCAACAGGATCGCTCTACAGTTTGTGTCACTAAAAAGTGTGTGTGGGGGAAGCCGGGAGGGCTCAGTGGGTTAAGTGCTCACTTTGCAGCCCTGGGGACCGAGGATTGAATCCCGGCCCCGGCCCGTGGGGACCCATATGCTGAGCTGGGGAGTGCCCCCAGTTAAGTTCTCACCGGGGTGAGACCCCGGCCCAGCTCCTGCCCTGTGCAGCCCCGCCCACCTGTGGAATGAAACTATGTGGAAAAACCAATGATGTGCAACTATGGAGACTGTTCTGGGCCCTCCCCCTTCTCTCTGTCTCTGTGTCTCTCTCTCTGTCAAAAACAATTAAAAAAAAAAAAGATTTAAAAGTGTGTGTGAAGCCCCAACCAACTCACTCAGGTAACAGACAGCAACCTGATCGCATCACGGGCTTGTTAACATGTTACCCAGGTCTGCGCCGTTTACATTCTGTGCTATTTAAACTCTCACATACATATATTCATTATTGACCATCCCCGATTCGCATTCAAAACCGCACAAGCCCTGGGCTGTCATTCTCCAGCTGCACGGGGGTGGGGCGGGTAGTTCATCCTGCTTTTCTCCCTCAGTGACGGGCACGGACCCATAGGGTCGACCTCTACGTTTGTGTCTATTTGAAAGTTTTCAAAACTAAAAAACCACGTGTGCAGAATGGTTAACGCAGGAAATTCAGGCTGGAGGGCGGGCTGGACAAGGCGGGGAGGAAAACTCTGTTTACCTCATGAAACGGAAAGGCAAGCACGTCGGTGGGGCTATCCGTCCCCCTGTAGATCCTGTTAATGCGCTGGATGCGCCTGTTGTCCACACAGACGACGCCCAGGTCGAGGTGCTGGACGCCAAGGACACACCGCGCCGCCTCCAGGTTGCGGCGCAGCGGCCCCCGCCGCAGCCGCACGGCCCGCTGCAGGTTCCTGAGCACCAGGCTCATGTCGCGCCCCTTGTGAGCGTCCGTGAAGGAGCCTGTGGCTGAGGTTTAAGAAAACAAAATTAGGGAAAGCCGGGACGGCTCAGCGGGTTGAGCGCTCGCTTTGAGGCCACGAGGACCGAGGATCGAATCCCGGCTCCGGCCCAGGCAGGACCCACGTGCTGAACTGGGGAGTTCCCACAGTTCGGTTCTCTAGCTGTCTCTGTCTCTGTCTCTCTATCTGTCAAAAGTAAAATAGAAATAAATATGTACTGAAGATAAAATAATTACTCTCTATAAATAAAAAAAAAAAAAAAAGAAAACAAAATTTGGGGAAGCCGGGATGGCTCAGTGGGTTAGGCGCTCACTTTGCAGCCCTGGGGACCGAGGATCGAATCCCAGCCCCGGCCCGTGCGGACCCATATGCTGAACTTCCTCCAGTTCAGTTCTCTCTCTGTCTCTGTATCTCTCTCTCTCTCTCTCTCTGTCAAAAACAATAAAAAAATAAATAAAAATAAATAAATCTTAAAAAAAAAAAGAAAACAAAATCTGTAAAAACACCCATGCACACACCACCCCATCACCGTTGTTTGGTGCAATTTCACTGAAGAACTTACAGGAGTTTACATTCTAAGGTGACCAGACGTCCCGCTTTGGGGGGACAGTCCCGATGTTTAACAATGTGTCCCGTGTCCCACGGCGTTTTAAAAAGTCCCGATTTTTGGAAAGAATGCACGACAAGCTAGGGAACGGCGGGAGATAGACCCAATTTTTAATCAAGAACCCCCTCCCCCTGGTCAATGGTGTCCCGCTTTACCAATGCTAAAATCTGGTCACCTTACATTTTACCCTAATGAAGCTGTTACTGTATTTTCCGGCGTATAAGACGACCGGGCATATAAGACAACCCTCGATTTTCGGTTGACTTTTTTTCGTTTCAAAAGTCGTCTTATACGCCGGAAAATATGGTAAAATAAAGGCGTATAGGGGGAAGCGGGGATGGCTCAGTGGGTTGAGCGCTCACTTTGCAGCCCCGGGGGACAGAGGATCGAATCCCAGCCCCGGCCCGTGTGGGCCCACATGCTGAACTGGGAGCTCCCCCAGTTCAGTTCTCTCTCTCTGTCAAATAAAATAAAATAAAGTTAAAAAATAAAAAGATAATCATTAAAAAAAAAGAAATAAATAAAGGCGTATAAAACGAAGCCACAATCGGGCCAGGCGTCCAGCGTGGAGGAAGCGGCCCGAGCAGCGCGGGCCGGGGGCGGGTGGGGGAGGGGCGCCCGTGGCGGGCCAGCTGGGGGCGGGGGTCGCAGGGCGGGGGTCGCCGGGCGCAGGCCCCGGGCAGCGCGGGGGTGGCCACGACGTCCCTGCAGGTGGGAGCGGGGAGGCCGCTGGCGCACGTACCGGGGCCGGAGCCGGAGGAGCAGGGGCGGGACCCCGCCGCCGCCGCCAGGCCGGAGCGCGGAACTCGAGCGCGGCGGAACTCGAGCGCGGCGGGGCTCGAGCGGGGCCCGAGCCGCGCACCGGGGGGACCGGAAGTCGGTCCGCCCGTTTCTCCGTCCGCCGCTTTTTCCTGTCCAGCGTCCGCGACGGTCGCGGTGGATGTCTGTGCCTCCAGTCGGGCACCGAGAGCCCCGGAGTGGCGGCGGCCCAGAGCCGGATCGTGAGCAGAGGCCCCCGCTTCCCTCGCGTGGCCTTCCGGCCCCGTCGCGCGCGCGTCGGCCCCAGGGCGGCCCGGGTGGGCGCGGCGGGGCGCTGGGCCTGTGCGCGGACCCTGGGCCGCCGGCGACTTGGGGCCGTCGCGTCCGCTCCCCGGACCCTCCTCCGCCTCCGTCTAGGGCGGCGTGTCCGCGGGAGCACGGCTGGCGTTTTGAGCCGGTTCTTGGAGCAGCCACCCGGTATAAAAACATTTTATTATTTCTGTGTGTGGAAACAGTATTTAGTGCTGTTACTGGAGAAAAATTAGATGGGAGGCAACCCTGAAACCCTGGTGTTTAACGGGGTACAATGTGACCCTCTGGCTGCGGAGAAGAAACTTCCACGTGAAAGGTGTAACTGCGTTCGTTTTTTAAATTAACGTTTGAAGTTTTTCATGAATATACGAATTCAATAAAATGATTTGATTTTTATAATGGTATTTTTTTAAAAATATATATTTTATTTATTTATTTAGACAGAGGAGAGAGAGAGATAGATACAGAGACAGAGAGAGAACTGAACTGGGGGAGCTCCCAGTTCAGCATATGGGTCCACACGGGCCGGGGCCGGGACTCGATCCTCGGTCCCCGGCGCTGCAAAGTGAGCGCTTAACCCACTGAGCCATCCCGGCTTCCCCTGGTTTGATTTTTAAATCACACTTTAAACCACAGTAACAACATAGTTTATTTGAACGACTTTACTCCATTCTCAAAAAAACAAAAACAAAAACCCTGGCTCTCAGAAAATGCTTGGGCTTTTGCTTTGCCTGCCTTTTAAGTAGTATAGAGTGTAACATGTGATTAAAAATGTGTTTCTTAGTCTTGCAGCAGGGCATAGCTCTGAGGATGTGAATTTTTGTCTTTCAGCTTATGTGAAGATGAAGGGGAGCACCCTACTTTAACAGACTGTTCAAGAAAGAGGACTGCTTTGTACACAGAGTACTTATTACCTTCCAATAACTTCAGCAGAAGATGAACCCAACTAACCCTTTCAGTGGGCAGCAGCCTGGTGCTTTCCCAGCATCTTCCGGTAGTTCCATGGGAGCATTTCCGACGAAGCCACCATTTCGATTTGGTCAGCCTTCTCTTTTTGGACAGAACAATGCATTACCTGGGCAAAGCTCGGGATTTTCACAGGTATCCAGCTTTCCAGCATCTTCTGGAATAGGCCATTCTTCTTCAGTGCAAACATTAGGATTCTCCCACACCTCAAACGTTGGACTCTTTTCTGGACTTGAACACACACCAACTTTTGTAGCTACCTCTGGGCCTTCAAGTTCGTATGTACCTGGAAACCCAGGATTTAGTTTTAAATCACCCAAACTTGGGGCTTTCCCAAGTACTTCTGCTTTTGGATCAGAAACTGGAGAAGTAGCAAGTTCTGGATTTGGGAAAACAGAATTCAGCTTTAAACCTCTGGAAAATTCAATGTTCAAACCAATAGTGGGGGCTGAATCTGAGCCAGAGAAAACTCAGAGCCAGAATCCTTCTGGATTCTTCACATTCTCCCACCCAATTAGTAGTGGGCCTGCCGGATTGGCCCCATTTCCTCTTACTCAGGTGACTAGTTCAGCTACCAACTCAAATTTTACCTTTTCAAAACCAGTTGATAGTAGTAATTCATCATCTCCCTTTGCTCCTGCGTTGTCAAACCAGAATGTGGAGGAAGAGAAGAGAGGCCCCAAATCTCTATTTGGAAGCCTCACTGGTGGCTTCACTGGGTTCCCCATGTCTTCTTCAGGGTCTTTGGGTGAACCCTTTCTTGGTAGCAAAGCAGGTGTCAGACAAGGGTGTGAGGAAGCTGTCTCCCAGGTGGAGCCGGTTTCCTGCCTCATGAAAGGGCTGAAGAGGAAGGAGGACCAGGACCACTCACCAAGAAGGCTCGGCCATGATGCTGACGACCTGGACCCTCTGTCGAGGGGCGACCCTCCTGAAAAACGGCCCGTCCGCCTGAATCGGCCCCGGGGAGGCACTCTGTTTGGTCGCACGATCCAGGATGTTTTCAAAAGCAATAAAGAAGTTGGCCGTCTGGGCAACAAGGAATCTAGGAAGGAAATTGGCTGTGCTGAGTCTGGGGAAAGTGACCACATGGCCGTCCCAGGAGCGGGTCAGTGTGTTCTGGCACCTTCCCGGTTTCCAGGTGTGAATAAACAGGAAGAAACTGAAAGTAGAGAGAAAAAAGAAGGTGAGTTGAGCTCTGAAAATGTATAGCACTAAATCCCGCTGGCTAGCCCTCAGTAAGGTTCCCTGGGGGTTAGCTTGCTTTTGCTGGTAAGTGCCCTGTAAACATGAGGGATGTTAATATACTATAGGGTCTCACAGCGGGTCTCACGTCCATGAAAACTTCTTTGGCTCTTACACAGTTGAGGCTTCCTGTTGTTTGAAGACATTACATCTAATACGGTTCTGTGCCCATCCTCTGACTCCCTAGATTTTCTAAGAGGAACTCCTGGGCGTCAGAATAAAAGGAGCGAGAGCACAGACAGTCTTGGGGGCTTCTCGCCCGCGGAAATCACAGCGATCCAGTGCAAGAACATTCCCGACTATCTCAACAACAGATCCACTCTGGAGAACCACTTTGGCCAGTTTGCTAAAGTGCAGCGCATCTATACCAGGCGCAGCAAAAAGCTCGCGGTCATCTACTTCTTTGATCACGTGAGTAATCCGAGTGGACTTTTAAAACCTGCTTTTCACCTGTCAGATTTCTGCTTGCCGGAATGTGGGGGAGTAATAGACTTGTCCTTAACTTGGAGAGGGTAGAATAGCACTGCTTATTTCATAACGAGTCTCCAGTGAGCAGCTCGCAGCCCCGACTGAATGCAGTGCTCTGTGAATGCCATGAAGCCAGACTCCTCCCAAACGAGCTTTCTTGTCTCGTGTTTGATTTTCTTTTTATTTGGTCGTAGTACATGATTGCTATAAACATTCAAACTATACAGACCAGTGAAATCTCCCTGTAATCCCATTCTGCAGAGGTAACCGCTGTTAATGGGTTTCTTTGTACCTGACTTTAAGTTTGTGTATATCCATGTGTGTGTAGCACATTAGTTGTAGTGTCTGCATGCGTGGACTGCTCACATTATGTAGCTTTATTCTTTTCCCTAAATAGTCTTGTGGGGAAAAATTAAGCTCTATAGGAATTTATAAAGTAGAAAGCATGTTTTCATACCTTTGTTACATGAGAGAAGTATTTCCTGTCAACATACTATGGGAGAGGCACAAAATACTTTCCTTTGTATCTTCCAAGATAGCAACTGGGAATATTTTGGTGAATGTCTTTGCAAATACATAGTACGTACATTGTTTTTACACAAATGGGATTAAACTGCATGTACTATTGGTAACCTCTTTGTGTAGTAATCTTTAGTATTTTCTGAAATCAGTACTCTAGATTAGAATGGAATTGTTAAGTGCCACATGACATTCTATCCTGTTTACTTATTGACTTGGCCAGTATTCTCGTTGTGGACATTTCGGGTGGTAATTATGATTAGTTTTGATCCTTTGTTTAAATTCTTGAGAGTGGAAGCTCTGTGCCAAAATATATGCACAGTTTTAGGGCATTTGCTGTGTATTCCTTCCTATTGATTTTTTTTTTTTTTAAGGTTTATTTTATTGTTTGAGAAAAGGTGAGAGAGAAGGGAGGAGGGTCCAGAGCAGTCTCCATAGTTGTACGTCATCAGTTGTAACATGGTTTCATTCCTGCAGGTGGTTGTGGGGCCACGAGGGGTGAAACTAGGGGCCTCTCACATGGAGGTGAGAACCTTCACCACCATCCTGATGGTTCCCAGCTGCACTACAGTTCAACATACGGATTTGCATGGAATCCCAGGGTTGGGATTCGATATCCAGACCTTGTGCTTGCAAGGCAAGCGCTCAACATGTTGAGCTGTCCCGACATCCTGATTTTTTTCCCCCCAATTCAGTGGCACTAATA
>PVKE010031870.1:0-18798 GCA_004027555.1 Craseonycteris thonglongyai
AACCACTAAACTATTGACTGTGTCCATGAATTTTTGTTTGTTACTTTCAGTTTTATATTCCACCTATAAGTGAGGTCATATGTTTCTTGATTCTCTCAGTCTGACTTATTTCACTTAATAAGATGCTTTCAAGGTCCGTCCATGTTGTCACAAATTGCTGTATTTCATCTTTTCTTATTGCTGAGTAGTGTTCCATTGTATAAATGTACCACAACTTCTTTATCCAGTCATCTATCAGAGGACACTGGTTGATTCCACAACTTGGCCACCATGAGCAGTGCTGCGATGAACATTGGGGTACAGATATCTTTGTGGGTTAAGGTTTTTGGGTTTTGGGGGTAGATACCCAGGAGAGGGATTGTTGGGTCATATAGCAATTCTGCTCCTAGTTTTTTGAGGAATCTCCATACTGCTGGGAAGAGATTTATTCTAAGGACTTGGTCATGCAATTGTGGAGATGGAAAAGTGTCACTGTCTGCTATCTGCAAGCTGAAAATGCAGGGGAAAAAATGTCTATGTTTATAAACAAATAATTCAAATCAGTTGCCAGGAGCCAAGAGGACAGGAGAAGATTGATGGTCTAGCTCCTGGAACAAGGCAGGAGAGATCAAATTCTTTCTTCCTCCACCTTTTTGCTCTATTCATACCCTCAAAGAGTTGAATACGCCCACTCAACACTGGGGCAGCCATCTGCTTTACTTGGTTCTCCAATTCAAATGCTGATTTCATTCAGAAACATCCTCACCAACTAGTCAGAAATAATGTTTAGCCAAATGTCTGGACACCTGTGATCCAGTCAAGTTGACACATAAAATGAGCCTTCACAGTGAGTGGAAGTTCATGTTACTAAGTGTATGCGTAATGTACACCATGCTGCCATAGTCACTCTATCAGGCCACTGGACAAGAAAAGTGGTGGTTGGGAAAAGAGGCTAATTGATATCATAAAAAAGGATAATTTTCTCTATTTGATTAATAATGTCCTCCTCTGCTGAGGACATTCTGTGGTGAGCATTTATATGGTACACAAATATCTCTACCTTCTTTCCACATCCCTCTTCCAAAGATCTCATTATGGACAATTTTCTAATCTTGTTCCTTCAACATGCTTGATGTTCCAGCTAAAAAATTAGTTGCAGTTCATGAATTAGATACCTCTGGCCATCTCTCCTTATACTGTGAGGATCTGCTTAAATACATCACTTTCATTTGATTATGGATTGCTACTGTACAAACCTAACTTTTTGGCTTTGTAGGTCAGACAACCCCAATAAATGATGGGTAGCTCAAGTCATGTAGTAACTTAATGCCCTGTGATTAAGTACTGAGTCTCTACCACAGTCATAGTAAGCCAGAGCTATATTAAAAAACAACAACAACAAAAAATAAAACCTACCAAACTACACACACTATCCAGAAAATATCCAGGCATGTAATATGAAAACTGGAGGCACTTATGGCTGGATTTTAGGCAGCCATCATATACAGTTTTCTCCAAAATCCTAAAGATATGCACTGCAATTCACCCAGAGATTCCAGCCAAAGGCTCCTGCAGCATGCTCCCATAGCAGCTGTTGGACCATACAGCCTGATTGACAGCCCTGGACAAGTTGCAAAGCCTTTTCTTATTCTATGCCCCTCTCAGTATGCAGACAAGTAAATCTTTCTTCTGAGCTTCGGCTAATGAACAAAACTGGAGTTTTAAAAATTCAACAGGAGATAGAAACCCATGAAGCCTTTAGAAAAATAGCTAATCACCTTTTCCTTGACACTAACATACTCACATTGCTTTTTTCTAATCATTTTAAGAGTTTTTTTTTCTGTTTTTCTTTAGTTTCTTATCAACTGAAAACCTCAGAGCACTTTTAAAGTTTCAAATAACTTTTATTTTTTAGAATAGTTTTAGATTTATAAAGAAGACATAAGGATAGGATAGAGTTTTTTTCATATATCCTATATACAGTTTCCCCTATTAGTATATTCCATTGGCACAGTACATATGTTATGATTAGTGAACCAATATTGATACATTATTATTAACTAGTGTCCTTCTTAAAATATTTTGTTAGATTTTTACTTAATGTCCTTTCTTTGTTCTAGGATCCCATCGAGGACATCATATTATAGTTAGCTGTCATCTCTCCTTAGGCTCTTCTTGACTGACAATTCCTTAATTATTTTGTTTGTTTTTTGTTTGTTTGTTTGCTTTATGATGACTTTGAAAGTTTTGAGGTGCACTGCTCAGTTGTTTGGTAGAATGTCCTTCTATTGGAATTTGTCTGATACCTTTCTCATGAGTAGATTGGGCTTATGTGTTCTTGGGAGAAGACCATGGTAGTGAAATGCCATTCTCATCACATCTCCTCAAGGGTACATACTATCAGCATGGTTATGACTGTCAGCATTAACCTTGATCCCCTGGCTGCGGTGGTGTTTGTCAGGTTTCTTCACTAGAGAGTTATTGTTTTTACCACCTTTCCATTCTGTACTCTTGGGAAGGAAGTCACCATTCAGGGCCCGCATTTAAGGTGTGGAGAGTTATGCTCCCCATGTGAGGGCAGAGTATCTACATAAGTTACTTGTAATTCTCCTAAATGGGTGACTTATCTCTTCTCCATTTATTATGTATTTAGTATTTTACTGAAGTAAGGATGTATTCATGATTATTTATTTTGTACTTTGGGTTATAATCCAGTACTATATTTCAGTGTTCATGATTATTTATTTTCTACTTTGGGTTATAATCCAGTATTATATTTTATTGTTTACATTGTTACATCTTTGGCCATTAGGAGCTTTTTCAGTTGGATCTATGTTCCTTTGACACACCACAGTTATTGTGGAGTTTGTTGTTGTTGTTTGTTTGTTTTAGCATTTCCTTACTTTCTGTCACTACAAGAGACTCTAGACTCCTCTTGTATATTTCCTTTCTCGGGCCTAGGGTTAGACATTTCTCCAAGGAGCTTTGGTTCTTCTAATTGGAGAATGGTATTAGGAAGCAAGAACTATGTACTAGGTACACTCAGCGCTTCTGTGATGTCATTGTTTCAAGGCCTTCACAGCTGACAGAGCAAGAAAATAGGTGTATGTATACTAAACAGTGTATGTATGTGCATATGAGTATATTTGTATACATGTATTTCTATATGCAACCACATGCAGCTATATTAAGCTAAAAACTCTAATCCATTACTACATGGATTGTTTTGATATGCTTTCCTTGCTTTTCTGTAAACTTCCACTCTAAATATGAAAAACATGACTTCCATCATCTATCATATATTTACCTAATCATTCTATTCCAGTCTATATGTGTTATGGACTAAATGTTTTTGTCCCCTCAAAATTTACATGTGGAAATCCTAATCCCTAACATGACTGTATTTGAAGATAAGGCCTTTAAGGAGATAATTAAGGTTAAATGAATCATAAGGTGGTTCCTAACCTGATAGGCCTGGATTTATAAGAAGAGGAAGAGATACCATATATCTATCTGTCTCTCTTCTTTCCTTCTCTCTCTCTCTCTTACACATACACACACACACACACACACACACACACACACACACACACAATCTCTCTGTACATGTACAAAGAAGCCATGTGAGGATACAAGGAAATAGAGGCCAGAGAGACCTTACTAGACACTAACCCTGAGGACATCTTGATCATGAACTAGTTTCTAGAACTTTGAAAAAATAATATTCTGTTGCTTAACCCACCCGGTCTGTGGTGTTTTGTTATGGCAGATCGAGCTGACTTATACATGTTATAGTGGTTTCAGAATTGTTAACCACAAATGTATTTCCACAGGACACAGCTTTATCAACTAATGTAAAGTGCTTATGTATACATTCCTTTGCTTTAGTCCTATAGTTATGTAGGTCAACACTTCCTACTTTCTTTAATAAAGTTATTTCATACATTTGTAGTACAGTTAGATTCTCTTGTCATGTCTGCATTCCATCCTAAGATTCCTCAACATCTGAAATAATTTAAACATTTTTACGTGCATTAAGGTTTATTTTTTGTGCTGTATAATTCAGTGGATTTTGACAAATGCATAGCGTCAAGTATCCACAATTGTAGTATCAGACAGAGTAGTTCTGTAAAACCCTATTCATAAATAGTCACTGATCTGTTAACCATCTCTGTAGTTTACCTTTTCGAGAATGTCATAAATTGAATCCTACAGCCTTTTCAGACTCATTTGTTTCACTTAGCAATAAGCATTTAAGAGTCATCCATAAGTTTACAGGATTTCATAGTATAATAGCCACCTTTCCAAGTTTCTGAATTTGATGCTTTGACATCTCAGGGCCTTGCTGACTCTTGAGAGATTGTCTAGTCCCAGGGTTCAGTAATTCCTAGAGAGGCCAAACATATCAGCTATGAACATACCTTTCATATGCAAAGTTACCAATCCAGAACCCACACCTGGGCCTTCTATGATGAAAGCTCACATTTAGGCCACTGTCTTTCTGCTGTAATCACCCAGGGCCTGTTACCAGACAACCAAGGACAGCCTGACACCCCAGAGGAAGCTGACATTATTCAAACGAGCTAATCCTAAACTTGCTTAGACTACTGATTGTGCCCTGCTGATTACTTCCTCTGATTCCTTCCTTTGAAAATCACTATAGAAGCTCTTGCTCACATTTTCCCTGTGCTCCCTCTGCCTCCTAACTGACCCTGGTGATTCCCAAGCTTTCCCCCACTCCCAGGGTGGACCATGAGCTCCCTCTTGAGATCCGTATAACAAGCTCTCTCTTCAGTGGCAATCATCTCCTAATCTGTTGGCATTGCCATTGCTACATTTTAAAATACATAATTCATTCTTTGTTACTGATCGTATTCTATTGTATGGATTCACTGGTTGTTTATTCATTAACCTACCTAATGACATGTTAGTCGCTTCTAATTGGGGGATATTATGAACAAAGCTGCTATATACATTCATGTGGATATTTTTGTGTGGATGTTAAGTTTTTTTTTTTTAGTTGGGTAAATATCTTTGAGTGCAATTGCTGGATTATATAGTAAGACTGCTTTGCTTTGTAATAAACTACCAACTGACTTCCAAATTGCCCATACCGTTTTGCTTGCCCACCAGCAATGTCTGAGAGTTCCAGTTGCTTCACATTTTTTCATAAATTGGAATGTTTATTATTTTTCAAATTCAGCCAGTCTAATAGGTGTGTTGTTTTAATTTGTATTTTCTAATGAAAAAATGGCATTCAGCATCTTTAATATACTTATTTGCCATCTGCTTATTTTCTTTGGTAAGGTGCCTTTTCAGATCTTTTCTCCATTCTTTAACTGGTTTATTTTCTTATGGTTGATTTTAACAGTTTTGTTTGTTTGTTTTCACATGTAGGCTACAGATAATTTATCAGATGTATGTTTTGAAAATGTCTTTTTTTTTCTCTCCTAGTTGGTGGTTTGTATTTCATTGTCTTAACATTGTGTTTCATAGAGCAGATAATTCTAATTTTAACAAAGTCCAGCTTACCAATTTTAACTTCATGAATCCTGCTTTCCTGTTTTGTACCTAAAAAAAATCACCAAAATTGGAGCACTTAGATTTTTTTCTGTTTTCTTTTAGAAGTTTTATAGTTTTGAATTTTATATTTAGGTCTATCATCCATTTGAACTAATTTTTGTGTAAGTTATAAAGACTTAATATTTCTTCTTTTAAAAAGTTTTGCATGGATATCCAATTGTTCTAGCAGCTTTTCTTGAAAGACCACCTTTTCTCCATTGAATTGTCTTTGCACCTTTGTCAAAGAACTTCACTCTATTTGTGTGGGCCGGTATCTGCTCTATCTATTCTGTTTTATTGATCTATCAGTCAATTCTTTTGCCAATACCACATTCTTTATTATTGTAGCTTTATAGTAACTTTTGAGATAGGGTAGTGTGTGTCCTTCAACTTTGTTATTTTTCAGAATTGTGTTGTTATCCTATGCATTTTGCTTTTCTGTATAAACTTTAAAATCAGTTTGTAAATATCTAAAAATATAGTTTGCTGAGATTGAGAGTGTGTTGAATCTATAGATCAAGTTGAGAAGAACTGACATCTTAATACTATTGAATCTATCAGTCATGAACATAGAATATCTCTTTCTTTATTTAGATCTTTTAAATATTCTTTTTTATATTTATTTTTATCTCTTTACATTTTTGTTAGGTAAGTTTCCATTGACCTGTCATTAAACTCACTGATTCTTACACTGGATCCAGTTTATCAATAAACCCATCAGAGGCATTCTTCATTATGGTGGTGTTTCAGTGATATTTAGTATCTTGCAACTTTTTTGTTACCTATCAGTTTTTTGCATGTTGTTTATTTTTATTACAGTTATTTTAAATGTCCTGTATGATAATTCCAAACTCTGGATCATATCTGAATCTAGTTCTGATGCATGCATTTTCTCTTTTGACTGTGTTTTTCCTTGCTTTTTAACATTGCCCTCTACACAATTTATTAAATAATAGAAAATGAGGTAAATAGGCATCTTGTTTAAACTTGTATATTAATCTGGGTAGACACTGGGATGTATTTAATATTTTCTGTAGCTATTGGTGCTGAGGGCTTCAAATTCCTGTAATATTTATTCTTGCGTATGTCTCCCTTGTTTTCTTTTCTTTTCTTTCTTTCCTTCCTTCCTTCCTTCCTTCCTTCCTTTCTTCCTTTCTTCCTTTTCCTTCCTTACTTCCTCCCACCCTCCCTCCTTCCCTCCCTCCCTCCCTCCCTCCCTCCCTCCCTCTCTCTCTCTTTCTTTCTTTCTTTCTTTCTTTCTTTCTTTCTTCTTTCAATTCTTTCTTAGGTCCATGTCTTAGAGTGTTTTTTTGAGCTGTATTGTACTTTTATACCACTGCTATTATACAAGAAACCTATTGATTTTATGTAAGGTATAGGGAGGGAAAGCATTCTACAGTTTTATGATTAATTCTCAATCTTTTAGTTGGACTGTTTCCTTGGGCTGTGACCTTCACAAGTGGATATGAAGGTCACATCCACTTTTTAACTTACCCTTCTTTAGATAGGAAGTCTAGAGAGGGAGGGTTGATTCAGAGAAATGATCTTCTGTATACTAGATAAGGCTGTGGTAAATTCGTTTATTCTGAAAAGCACGTCTTGAGTATATTTCACAACACATGTTCTTCCCTGATCCTTGACAGAACCATTTTCTTCACAATGAGAAACTTGTGTGTTTCCTGAAAATAAAACCCAGGAAAGTGTGGCATCCTCATAAAACTGTGGCTTCTGGGAGTTTGTATCTTTCATGCTAGTCGACATTCACCTTCCAGGAATTCATCAAAGTTTCCATTTAAGTATTCCTATCAGGTTATGGCTCCCAAGGCTTCTGCTAAGGGTAAGCAGATATCAGCTATAATTGCCTGAAGTCACCTGTCCCTCCAGATTTTATGGTGGCATTTTGCCCAAAACTTGTTTTATACGTCGAAGAAAAAACATTGGCCTATAGTTTGTTCACCTTTTATTTTTTATAAGGACGAGAGTGACAAATTCCAAGCTCTTCACATGCCATAGGTAAAGCTGAATGTTGTGATTATATGTTTAATTGCTCACACATTTTTATTTATTTAATTAATTAATTAATTAATTTTATTGTTTTTGAAAGAGAGATACAGAGAGAAGGGGGAGGGCCCAGAGCAGTCTCCATAGTTGACAGCATTAGTTTTCCATATAGTTTCACTCCATAGGTGGGTGCGGGGCTGTGCAGGGCAGGAACTGGGCTGGGAGCCTGCCACACTTGGGGCACACCCCAGTTCAGCATATGGGTCCCCATGGGCCAGGACTGGGATTCGATCCTCTGTCCCTGGGGCTGAAAAGCAAGGGCTTAACCTGCTGAACCATCCTGGCTTCCCCACACATTTTTATTTTTGACATTACATTGTAATGCTCAGTAAATGTGTTTTTATTCTCTGAGGGATGTATTATGTATCCTAAGAAATTAGAGTTATCATATAGTACACTTTTTTTTGCCAGATATCTTATTTGGTTTTATGATTTTTAGTCAAGATGATCCTGCTTTCCTTCCCAAATGGTATACATAACTGTTACCTTTCTTTAAACTGAAGTACTTATATCTAAGATGTTTCCCAAGTCGGTAAAAGTACTAATGCCTCAATTGACATGCTTCTCTAGCTTGAATATAGCTCTGGAAAATGGCTACAAACTTTGGTTACTAAGTAAAGTGGCTTTTCCATAAAGTTTATTTTTTTATCTTATAAAAGTTGAATTTACTGTAGGAATAAAGGAAAAATAGTCCAGGAGAACTAAAATCTAAAAACTGCTCAAAGTAGTGATGGGAACACTTGAAAACTTTTTTTTTTCTACATGGCAAAGCATACATCTGTGTCTTTATTAATTGGAATTATTGCCCAGCAGATCATAAAATTACATGATATAATTTCCTTGTACTACAGAACTTCCTATGACTCATAGATATGAACTACCTTCTGTTGAAGTATTTTTTTTGCTAACACAAACCAAGGGCCAAATGAGTTATTAAGCTTCCAGGAAAAAGAACAAGATTGTCTGTGCTCTTACTCTCTCACTTTAAAACCACAAATTTACTTGATGTTATTTCTTCTTTCTTTTCAAATAAGACTTCTTTGCCAATTTTGATAAAAATCCAAAGGAATTGGCAGGCATTGATATTTCCTCCTTCCTCTGTATGTCTCATGAAAATGACCCTCAATATGGCTCTGTGTAATTTACTTCTCCATCTCTAGACACACCATTAATACTGTTAACACTATTTTAAGAAGTAGAAGTTTCACCTGCTTATTAGCCAGCTTGGCAACACTTCACTTGAAAATATTCAGTACTATAACTTTCTGGTTATAGGAATTTTACTTCTATTGTACCATGGCTTATAGAATATCAGACTTTGATATGTACTGAATTATTAAACAACTCTACTTTTCCAGAAATTTTCTTATATAATTATCTCATTTAATATTTGGTACAATTTTAGAAATTAGAGGATTAACAGGATTGATATTCAGCAATAAATTATGCTCATGTCTAGATGGGTTGTTTTGAGCCTTCTTATCTCATTTTAAAGATGAGAAAAGTAACTATCTAGAGATTAATTAATTTATTCAAATAATCCAGCCAGTCATTGGCAGAACTAACCTCTGAACCAAGTTGTCATGCCATGCCAAGTTAATCTCAGATTCTGTCACTTTGCAGGAGGCCAGCAGCTTTCAGTGGGCAGTGAGCAATGCAATTGGAATAGCAAACATACTCCTAAGTGCAACTTATAGGCCTAAAGACTGGAAAAGAGTAGATTAGGTTCATCTATTGTAGTATCAGAAGAAATGCAATTAGTGATCAGAACCAGGACAAGTTCTCATGACTAAGTTTCTTGACTGAGGAGAAATGTGAGCAAATTCCTTGCCCTCTGGAGTTTTTTTCTCCCTCTATTCTCTCCTTCCCTCCATTTTCTTTCCTTTTCTTCCTCTCTTATCCCCTCTCCTCTCTTCTCTCCCACTCTTTCCTCTCCTCCCCTCCCTGTCTCTCCCTCCCTCCCTCCCTTCCTTCCTTCCTCTCTCTTCTCTCCCCACACATTCCCTGTTTTTACTTATACTGAAAAATTGTATGAAGAAACTGCATTCAGCTAAGTGCATTGGCAGTTGTTAATGTGATCCATTTTGAGTACTAGAGCATGGGTCAGCACATTATGGTCCATGGGCCAAATCCTGCCTGTCACCAGTTTCTGTATTGCTACATGAGCTAAGAATGATTTTTATATTTTTTAAAAGCAAAAGAATCTTTTGTGACACATAAACATTATGTGTGGTTTAAATTCAGTGTGTACAAAATCAGTTTATTGAAGTGTACCCATGGTTGTTTATTTACACATTGGTTTTGGCTTCTGTCCGGTTATAATGCAGAGCAGAATAGGTGCAATGGAGAACACATAGCCTGTGAAGCCTATATTATCTACGATCAGGGCCTTCCTAGAAATGTTTGCGAATCACTTTTTACAGGGCTAATCTTCATTCCCCAAATCTTCACAAAGGCTTGGAATTCAAACATTAGAACTTCCTATTTTGCACAGAGGAATTATTGTGTATTAAAAATGCAGGTTTTTTTATGAGGCAAACATCCATTTAGAATTTGTTAGACTTTGTGATTAGATCCTAACATGCATCTAATGAACAGCTAGGACTAACAGTTAAAAGATTTGAGAGCGCATAAGGTTTGCCTAGGGTAGCAAGCATAAACTGAAAAATGCAAAACAAAGGTATTTACTGCAAACTTAGGATTCAAGCCAGGCCTATCAGTTCCCCTATGGCATGATCACACGTAGGTCTCTTTTCCTTTACACATTTTTAAAAAAGAATTGGCTCTAATTACATTATTGTAATAGCCGAACTCCTGTATTATTAAATTGCTGTTTGTGATAATCAACTCTCTACCAGTTGCTTTAGTTCTTTTCTTTAGGAGGTAATGAGGTGTTGAATCAGCCCAAACAGCTTCAATGTACTATATGGTTTCCTGGGGGTGGCAATAGAAGGTGATGACCTAAAATATTATACTGTAGTCCCACTTGCACTTCCCCTACCTCCAAGTTGAATCTTATGGAATTGTCATTTGAAAATCAACAACATTTGAAATTCAATACAATTTCATGAGATGTAACCTAATGTATTCATTCTGAAAAAGCCTTGTGTAACAGGAAGAGGCTGAGTGATTCTTTATCTTCCTGTGTGTTGCGAGGAGTGGGTCGCATATCAGACACTGGTCTCTCTTACTGCCAGTATGCGGAAACACTTGATTTACTATTATACTTTCTATTTTTTTCTTGTGCCACAGGTTCCTGCATGTATTATATATAACTATTTTCCAAAAACCAAGTGGAGTGAAGTAAATGCTCTTATTAATTTGGCTATGATATTCTATTATGATGGCACGTATGTGGTCAAATGTTTGGGGGGGGGGTGTCCATATCTTTAATCATTTCTTAAATTAAGGATGGAACACATCTAGATTTATTGGACTTAATTCCCACACAATCTTCTTTTTGAGAGAAGGAGAGAGAGGAGGGGGAGGACCTAGAGCAGTCTCCATAGTTGTACATCATTAGTTGTGACATGGTTTTATTCCACACAGGTGGCTATGGGGCCACATGGGGCAGGAACCGAACCAGGGCCTCTGTATGGGAGATGAGAACCTTTGCTGCTGAGCCATCCTTGTGGTTACTGGTTGTAATGCAGTTCAGCATATGAATTTGCACTGACCAGGGCTGGGAATCGAAACTTGGGCCTCACAATTGCAAGGCAAGCACTCAATCACTGAGCTATCCTAGCATCCCTAATTCCCACACAATTTTTTGACCAGAATACCGTGGATCTCACATTGACTTCTCATCTGAAATTAGAGGCAATTAAAATTGATTATAAGGTGTTTTATAAGATTCTTTTTCAAAATACCCCTTACCTCTGCTTGTAATTCTTCCTAACATCCTTTTCCCTTCATCTCTGCTCTGTGTGAGGTGATTTGTCATTGCAGATTTTCTCAAATCCAGTTTTTTTCTTTTTTAGTTTTTTGTTAATTCTGGGCTGCTGCTACTGGTTTAAAGTGTGGTTTTCCTTTTTCCTGATGAAAAAATAAAACAACATGTAAGGAAAGTCATCCATACAAATGACTCAGTGTTTACAGATTCTTTGGCAGAGAAAGAAAATACCTGGCCTGTGGGCACAGGGGTGAAGGTTAGGTGTTGTGTGGACTCTGAGAGAGGAAAAGAGCATTTCATGCTATGGCTCCTAGAGAGAATCACTATGGTTAAACTTACACAAAATGTGGCTTCTAAGAACCAGATCTCTCAGGTAAGTTAAAGAAATAAGAGCATCATGTGTTAGGTTAACTTATTGGTGATTTTTGCTTTCCCTACTAGACTTCAAATGAGTTAAGTACCTTCTCTATGTTCAGGGTTAGATAGAGACTACCGATACTTATGCTTATGATTAAAATTCTCAGATTTAGGTTAGCATACCTAAATGCACTGTTTAACTGTAAAGCAAATCTACTAACCCTTTTTGATTCTTTGTTTTCCTAACATCATTGTTTAAAACATAATAGGCCTTTAGGATATGAATTTTAGCATTGTATATCAAGCAGGTGCTTCTAAATAGGTTAGTGACTTATGAGATTATGGAACCCTCAGTATATCTCAGTATTTTTTTTTTTACTCCAAGTATTATAGGCATAAAATATTAGGTAAAAACAAATCAAGAGCAGTCTTAAAGAAGAAAAGAGGTTAGAGAGGGTGGGATCTATAAAAGAACAGGGTGGTGAGGAATTCTCGCTCCAATATTTAAAATTTACTCGTGTAAGTTTATCAGCAAGCAGACATGCCTGGTGCATGAACTGGCTGGACACTGGAAACTGGCTTGGTAGCACTGTCAGTCATCTGCCTTCTTTCTGACTGTTGATCTGAGGTGGAGATGCAGACATTATACAAGCGGACAGGAAAAGAGTTTTAATTCATAGAAGAACTGAACATTTTCCAGAAGAGTGTTTGGTTCGGGAAATTTTATGATGTTGTTCAAAATAGTAAAGAAGGCATAATGTCCATACTACTTAATCTATTTATTTTACCAAACCATTATAATATAGATAATATATTTTGGCAGAGGTAAGATGAATGAGGGGGTGCTGGGATAACTCTGTGATTGAGTGCTTGCCTCACAATTACGAGGTCCGGGGTTTGATTCACAGCCCCAGCCCGTGCAACCCCATATGCTGAACTGCGCCACAACTGGTAACCACTGGGATGGCACGCTGGCAAAGTTTTCTCGCCTGCCAGGCTACAGGCCCCTGGTTTGGTTCCCGCCCCTCGTGGCCCCACACCCACCTGTGTGAAATGAAACCATGTCACAACTAATGATGTACAACTATGGGGACTGCTCTGGGCCCTCCTCCCTTCTGTCTCTCTCTCTTCCCTTCTCTCAAACAATAAAATAAAAATTAAAAATGAAGGATGTGAAAGACAAACGTTTACTAATGAATATATATATATATATATAATTACAGTTTTGCATAGTAAGCACCAAGGGTCACAGGTGCACAGATTACTAAAGATAAAAGGTGGAAAGCATCTAGCATCCGCTCATCTCCTCTATGGTCCTCCGTAACCAGAGCAGCTGGAGGAAGGGAATTTGGGGGGAGGGGGAACAGCCAGTACAGATGTTGAAGATGGAGAGAGGCTGACTTGCTTGTGGAATGGTGGGAGGCTGCGAAGTGCAGCGAGTAAGGAGGAGAACTTTACAGGAAGTTCCACAAGAGGAGAGACCCAGACCTCGGGGGGCCTTGTGCCCCTCCCATGTAATGTCAAGCTCAGCAGCATCAGCCTCCACCAAAAACACAAAGCATGTTAGAGATGCACCATCTCAGGTCTCGCCTTGACCTACGGAATCACAGTATGCATTTTAACGAGGTCCCCAGGCAATTCTCAGACATACCAAAACTTAAGAAACACTGTCTGATATCAGACTTTGGCTTTTATTATAAAACTCCAGGACAGTTTGGCTGGCTGTCCATTAGTAGAATGTGGGGGGCTTTCAAAAATAAGGATGCCTACTCCCACATCCGGAGACTGATTTTGCTGGTTCAGGGCAAGACCTGAGCACTGGTCACTGTTAATGCTCATTGTGATTCTCATGTGCAGTAAAAGGGGTGAGCATGGCTGCTCCAAGGAATAGAATTTGATTTTCCTTTACCAAAGATCGTTCTTACTGCGCTGTTCAGAGAAGACTGCATGAGGACAAGAGTAGAAGTAGTAAGGAATAAAATGGGCAAACATCCAATTCACACTAAGAAGAAAAGATTTTAAATTGGTTAGAAATTATATGGAGAAAAATATGTGACTTTATTGAGGATAGCAATAAAGATTTGGGAAAAAAAATTGGAATGGAGATTCCTATTACCACATTAGACAGGAAGATTAAACTATAAAGTATAGAAAGAAGTACTAAAAGTATTAAAACCTTCTATCAACCTACAATAGTTGTTTCAACAGACATATCAGTAGCGATATAATAAAAAATAGAGGAGACATCAGTATACATAAAAATTTTCATAAAGCTTTGTGTGCATGACTACAATTTAATTGGGAAAAAATTAATATTTTCAAAAGATGATATTCCATATTAATGCTAGTTTATTTCTTTGGGCTTTCCTCATCCCTTATACATTTAGGTAATTGCCCAATAGAAGAATCAAAAGACATACATGTAAAAAAATTCCCATATAATACCACCAGACTGGAAATTGTGCACATGCACATATATATGTGAATATTCATATTTTGGGGGGTGTTTTTAAATTTTCTTTTTTTAATTAGTTTTTTTCAGTTACAATTCATAGTCAATGTTATTTTCTATTAGTTTAAGTTGTGCAGCATAGTGGTTAGACTCTTACATAATTTATTCAGTGATCCTGCCAATAAGCCTAGTACACACGTGGCTCTCTACACAGTTATTGCAACATTATTGACTATATTCTGTATCCTATACTATGTATCCCCATGACTATTTTGTAACTACCAACTTGTATTTTTTAATGTGGGTTAGGATTTTGTAAAGCATGATAAAGGTGGATTGCATTAGGGGAAAATTAATTTGATTAGAAAAAAGCAACTTAATACGTGTCAAAAACAACCATAAAGAAATGAGAATGCAAATAAGATCCTGTGCAAAATATTGTCACATGAGAGGTTTAACATTACATATAAATATTATATATATATATATGTATATATATATATATATATATATCTTACAAATCAATAATTAATGATACACACTTCAGTGGTACATGTGAATAGGTTAAGTCAGAAAATTCAGAAAGAAATACAAATGGATGGTAAACATACTAATATATGTCCAACCTCAGTATATTTTCAAGAAACTTAAGTTAAAAACATGATATATCTTTTTTGGCTTAAAATGTAAATCTCTTAAAATTATCTTATATTAAAATAATACTTGATCTGGGAATGAAGATGGCAAAATGGGAATTCTCATATACTTCTTTTCAAAATAGACATACCCATTAACTCAAATAATTTTATGAAAATCTTTATTAATAATTATAGGGGATGCTGGGATAGCTCAACGGATTGAGTGCTTACCTTCCAGCTGTGAGGTCTGGGGGTTGAGGCCCAGCCCCAGCTCATGCAAACCCACATTCTGTACTGCCTCCAGTTTAGTTCCTGCCCCTCACGGCCTCGCATCTACCTGTGTGGAGTGGAACTGTTTCACAACTAATGATGTTCAACTATGGGGACTTCTCTGGGCCTATCCCCTTCTCTCTGTCTCTCTCAACTTCTCTCAAACAATTGAAAAAAAAATGGTAATAATTATGTCTTTAAACAAAAGTTAATCCCTTATATATTTTTACAATATATTTTAAAATAATAAAAAAGTCTGGAACATTGTTTAATGTTCCAATAATTTAAGATACATCCAGGCAATGTAACACTATATAGACATTTTGTAGGAAATAGCCAATATGATTGAATATTTAAAAAATAAATGTTCTAAATTAATATTTGACATGCAAATTTTCTCACCACATGCTATTAAGGAAAAACCGTATTTGAAGACGATATTACAGCAAGAATTAAAGATTTCATAGGAACAAATATGGAAGTACTATAATATTGGCAAGTCATATTTTGAGTTATTACCTCTTTATATTTCTACTTGTCTATATTTTCTATAATAAATATGTATTTTTTGAAAAAATTAAATTTTTTAGTTTAGAATAATTTTAGATTTACAGAAAAGTTGCAAAGACAGTAGAGTTGCCATATGCCCTTCACCCAGTTTCTCTTAATGTTAATATATTATACAACGGTGGTACATTTGTTAGAACATAAATGTTAACATTTGTGTATATTATTAACTAAACTACAAGCTCTATTTGTATTTTATCAGTTTATTAGCTAATAGTCTATTTAAGGATCTAAGCCAGGATATGACATTGCATGAATGTATTAAATTTCCAAAGAGAAAATGCCTCCAGAACTCATTTAAAAATACTAACATAAAATTTCCTAATTGACCATAAAATAGGCTTTTTTGGGCTTTCTATTTTCCAAGAAAAAAAGGGAAAGATGACAGGAGACATGGCGACTTGTCCTTTGGTACTGTTTCCCCTGTATCCTTAAGGTAGGTAATAGATGGTGATAGGGGTGTTTGGGGGGAGATATTCATACTACTTTTCCAAGGAGACCAATAGAAGAATGTTGATTTCTGTGCATAAAGTCCATCTGTAGCAATAGATCTTTACTGTGGTTAAAACTAGATGGATCAAGTATCCTTCTTTAATTCTGCTCTGACTGGCTCTCATAACTTATTTATAGAGAATTAAAAACTGGTTTATTAAATGTGGTTTTATATACTTTTGTGTTTTATGGGAGAACTCAAGAAAAGAGATATTTGGTAGTAAAATGTATAGAACTTACTGTGGCCTAAAGAAGACATTTAGTGACTAGTCTTATCTAAAGGGAATCAAATTGAGCTGGTTTATTCCATTTCGCTTGCTTGGTCCCTGAGAGACAATAGGCATATATTTGTATAGTAGACACCATAAGACTCTAAGCCACAGAAGAGTTTTAAGGGTAGTTCAGATTTTGCATATCTGAGAACTATCTTATCAATGCATTTGATACTCAAGGAACTCACTTCCTGTCTTGAAGGTTTTCATTGAAATTATTCAATGAAAAAATAAGGTGTATGAGGAGATCCCTCGTGGCCCAACTGTAGTGCTCTATGCTTCGAGTTAGTGCCATGGACTGGTACCTGAGGATTTATCTGGCCTCTTGAAATGGAGAGAAGGTTCTACTGGTAAACTCAAATTCATTAACTTAGAAAGTAAAGACCATAGGGAATTATCATTATGGAATCAGGCTAAGAAGCTGAATGTCAGATATGTTTATTGGGTTCTCTGATACCTAAACAGGGCATTGGCTGATCTTTTGTACAAATCCACTATATTCTTTTTTCTGGAACCCCACCCCCTGTGATTGCATATATGTTATTTTATACCTTGGCAGTATAATTCTTGATAGAGCACAGAGAGTACACAACATACTGTCAAACCCACAAATATGTCTGAATAATCACTGCTAAGCTAATGCATACTTGTAAAACCCATCTTGGTTAGGAGGCCTCACTGCGTGATGGAACCAGCACAGACTGTGGAGTCAGGTAGAGCTGGGTTCAATTCTGACTCTGCCACTTACTTGCTGTGGGATTTCAGAGTGTTCCTTATCCTCACAGATCTTCTGTTTCCTTGTTTATAAAATGAAGATTCTAATATCCTCTTTGCAGAGTTGTAAGGATTGAACAAAATAATGGATGTAAAATGTTTGGCTAGTCATTCAGAACATGGATACTTTAATTATTGCCTTTTTTGGTCCCATTTCTTTCCTGACCATATGTACCATTTTAAATGGGATAGTACCATTTTTTTCATATTTCTCAATTATCCCACCGTTTTAATATAAATTTCAATTTTGTCATATTAAAATAATTTTTTTTGTAAAAAACTGAACACAGGTTGTTTATTTATCACAAGGCTCTATGCTAATCAATGCATACAGTAAAACTACTAATGTGATGAAAGAGGAAGTTTCATTGACTTTATCTTGTCAGGGCCAGGCTTCTGGAGCTAGAGATGATCAGACACTGTCCCCTTGCTTATCTGCAGCTGTGGGGAATTCAAAAGGTGGTTGCTAAGCCCCATTCAGTGTGTGGGAGCCCGGAGGGTCTTGATGCACACAAACTACTGAGTGGGTTCACCTGGCTCTTTGATTCCATCTGGTTAGTAGTGTGGGATGCAGTGACTGCCTTGTTGTTATTCCTATGATCACTCTGCCCATAGAGATTCTTTCTGCCCTCCATTCAGTTTGATTCAGACTCTTCAGACTTATATTTTGGTTCAACGGACTGTTAGTTAATTTTTTTATTATAGCAAAACGCTCCAGTTGGACATGAGCGTATACTGGCTTGTGATGGCAGTTGGTTTTTCTCTTTAGCATATTCACAGACTGAAATTTGCTACATAACATTACATCATCAGAGAAATATCCATAGTGCCATCATGGTGAAATACAGTCCCCCTTTACGTTTACCTAAATTTTTGTATGAGTTCTGTCACTGAAGAAAAGAATGTTAGCTCAATATGTTCATGTAATAAAATTTTTATCATCTTTCTTTTTCATGAATACAGAATATCACATAACCCTATCTCATTTTTGTTGTCTGAATATCCTGTTTTTGTCTCAAGGAAATATGGTCAGCCTACCTGAAAATCATGTCACCTTGAGTCTAAAGATACAGTTTGTATGAAGCAAGGAATGGATAAAAACAAAAACAATGAAGTATTTCCCCAAATTGGGAATTGTAGAATTGTGAGTTTTGGATGTCACTATAAAGACATGCTCTTTTGAATTACAGCATCTCAGGAAGGTAGGATAATATTATCCTGTTACTTAGTGTTTCCATCAAACTGAAAATGCTTGGTACTGATAACTCGATTTTTAGATTAATTTGATTATTTCTTTCACTAAGCCAGAACTAAATGAATCTCAAATGATTTCTAGCTATTCTAGGATAAGTATCATTTCCCTTAGAACCACTCCTTACACCTCTTTTTCTGATGTGTATCTCACATTTTTCTTGCCAATTTCTGTTATAACAATTACAAAAAAAGATGTTTATTTTCAAAATAATTTAAGCTACTTTAATT
>PVKE010031871.1:0-18796 GCA_004027555.1 Craseonycteris thonglongyai
TACAGGGGCTATAATAACCCTGTATATGAGTATTCTTCCCAGTTTCCTCTGAGAGCTATATTTATTTCCTTACTAGCTAAAAAATCAAATATAGGTAACAATTAGAATCTTTGTACCATTTTTCATGTTTTGTTCTGCAGGGCTTTATTTAGTTTATCTCCTTTTTGTTCTGCAACAAAGAGTTAAGAAAATGGGTTTTGCACCTAGGTAACCTGAGCTCAAATCCAAATCCTGTCTCTCTTTATCTGCAGGACTTTGGGCAAGTTACTTCAGTTCTCTCACCATTTTCTCATCTGTAAAATGGACTTCATCATAGTATTAACCCTAGGGCATTCTTTGAAAAACTAAATGAATAATACATCTACAGGATAGTGTCTGTCACAAGGTAATAAATGTCAGTTTCAATCATAGCACCATGAGCCATTTCCTATTATAACATCTAAGACTCTGACTTGTAAATTTTCTTGAGAGGCTTGTATTCCTTTGTAAGCTTTTTGAGACTAAAACAAGTTATTTTCATGTTTGTGTCCTAATGCACCATGACAGTGCCCCAAAATTACTCAGTGAACACTTGATAAATGGATGAATGGGTAGACAGACAGATGAGAAGTATGGATATACAGCATTGAGGTTATTCCTAACAATCATTTTAAGATTATGAGAGTGTCTCCAGTGATATCTCCTTTCTGTCATTTCCTTCAACTGTTCAGATTGGGTTGCCTTTCCAAGTTTGGATATGCTCCAAGCCTTGTTTTTCCTCTGCTTTCCCATCACAATTTTTCTCTTTTTAGTCATTCTAAGTAACTGATTATCTAGCTTGATCAGTAAGTGAAAAAAGCTTATGTGTCACGACTTTAAGATAGCTTGTATATTTTACTAGAGACTTTTTTTCTCACTGCTTCATTCCAAAGAAGTGACGAATATGGGACTTCAATAAGGCTATTAAAAAAATATTTTCTGTGGAAGGTTTTTAGGCTCTTTTTAAGTTATACCCTATAAACATTTGCCTTCTCTACCTGGGGCAAAAGCTGACCTTGATCAGTACTTTCTTCCAATACATGAAAAGCTAAATAAACACATTTTGGATAAATAGGTCGGTGGTAAATATTGAAAGACTAAGAGGCCACCATGAAGCCCCCAGAAGCATATGCTGGGTTGTAGTTTAGCTATAGTTCTAACACGTGCACTTTAGCTCTTCTCTTCACCCCCAGGAGAAATGAAGCCAAAGTGTCAATATGAAATATTCCAGTCTCACATTTTCCAGGTATACACAAGCCAAATCTTGCAATGATGTTGGCGACTCCTCTGAGTTGCAAAATAATGAAGAAATTTTCTAGTGAATGATTCTCTGGCTCTCTTAAGAATATCCTTTATTTCTACTTATTCTTTCAAACTTGATGTTTCAACACTGGTGGAAAGTCAAAGTGAAACTGAGACAAGTGTCACATATCTTACTGAGACAGCAGGTATATAATGAAGACTTTCTAAAGCTGGAAATACGATGGATGAAGCAAGAATTGAATAACTCTGAAATTTAACATCCACATTGTTGAGGCATTTGTTAGCCAGGTTGGTAGTACTTGTACATTATTACCAGTTTTCCAGATGCCTGCATAATGACTGTTAATTACTAAGAGCGTATTTAGATACTCTGTTCTCAACTTGCATAGGAAGGTATTATGAGGGAAAGGATGGGACTGTGGGCATCACCTTTCTGTGGTAAGCAACTGATGTTCATTGTGGATGCTCTGAAAGAATTTTGCAAAAGAAAATAGAGGAGAAAGGGAGGGGGATCTTGGGCTGACTCATGATGAAAGGATAAGGCCTGAAGGTGAGGAAGAAATTAGCAAAGGAGGTGAAAAAGAAACAATCACAGAAGAGAATGAGAGATAGAGGTTTTTAAATCTATAGATGTCGGGGATGAAAGAATGATCACTGAAAGGCACTACTTGCAAAAAATGGAAGAGTGTGAGAAATAAGGAACAGAGAGAGGACATATTTATTATTTACCTACTATATTCTGAACAGAGTTGGCATGTCTTGTCACATCATTAACCCTCTAGTGTAGACTTTTTTGGTTCCCAGTTTCTAAAACAGTAAGTTTTTTCTCACTGAAGTAAAGCCTCATGTTTCAGGTCAGTGTTAAGGAAAAACAGGTCTGGGATTTCATAGCACATGGTCTACCCCCCTCTACACTTATTTTCTATGCCTCCAGCCTCTTTGGTTTGACTCTGATGTGTTCACTAGTATCCTAGGTAAAGGTAGAAGCTCCAGTGGGGAGTAGCATTGCGTGGTGAGGAAGAATCTAATGGATCCCTTAGTTTTGTATAAAATTTATCACTAACTGGTTATGTGCTTTTAAGCAAAAGTCTATGTTTCTTTCTTCCTCATCTGTGCAATGAGGGGCTGGGACTCAATGTTGTTTTAAGGTAGCTTTTGGCTCCAATAATTTATGGTTCAATTGAACTGAATAAAAGTGAACGTAAGTAAATGAGGACTGAGGTTCTAGAAATAGTACCTTAATATACTCCCTAGAAAGTAAGGGTTGTTAGGCTCACTAGGAGAAATGCTTTAAATTTATATTTCATTTAGAATCATGTTATTAGATGTAAAAAATTACATGAGAATATGGAACAAATATGAAATTCAGTAGATATTTCAAAACGTTTGGAAAGCATTTGCAGGGAAGAGAGAAGGGAAGTCGGTAGGAGAAAGGTTGAACCAAAGTTCTCCCCCCTTTGGGGAAACAGCTGCACTACTCATGTTCCTTTCCTTGTACCAGAATTGTGTACTTTTTCAAAATATGGAACCACTTGTAGCAATTCTTCCCCCAAACAAGTAGATTATGTCCCTAGCTAGGTCATTCCATATTCTTTCTATTTTTTTTCATAGCATGTTCTAAGTACCTTAAACATTAGCAATCTAATCTATCTTTGTATTCAGTTGAGAAATAGATAAATTAAATTAATACAAGTTATAATCACATTCTGCTTAATCATCAGACCTTACATTCTAATACATTCTGTAAATTTCTAAGCTATTTTCTATACACCTAAACCTCTCTATATTCCTTATGCAATTAGGTTGGTATGAATAAATTGATTACATTAGAAACACATTATTAAATTTGATTTTCACTCAATCTTATGAAGAAGATAAAGCAGATTTTATTATTTTCATTTATAGACGGTGAATCTGAGGCACAGTGAGTTTAGCATACTTGTTTCAGCTTCCCCCATTGTTTTTCTTTTTTCAATTTAGGAATCATGTAACTTTATTGGAAGCAATGTTAAATTGAAAGGAAAAAAGAAAAACTTAAGTGAACATTTTGCAAGAACGATATTGCAATATGAATGCCTGGCAGCGTGACCAGGGGAAGTTACCCCATGGCTGTGGGGAAGGAATTCCAAGCTCAGTTCTACTGCCCTCACCCAGGGTGAGCTTGTCAAAGAGATAGTCTGCCAAGTTGCCTTCTGGGGCTCCCATTTTGTGTGTGTCACTGAAATGACCAGCCAGCTCTTTGATGGACTTGACCTGCCCATATAGGTAGTGACTCTCTAAGAAGTTACACAGGTGGGTGTCACTCTTGTGGGTGACCAGCTGGGGCAGATCTAGCAAGCTCTGCTTCACCACTCTCCTCCAGATAGGAGGCTCACTCCATGGCCTTCAGGACACTCTTCTAGTTGTCACAGGCTTGCTTCTTGATGTTGTGGAGGCAGATGTAGCCCCTAGACTGGCTCTCCAGTTGCATCAGCTTCTTGACTGCTCTGTCCCTTGAGGGACTGGTGCAGAAAGTGCTGGGCAAAGGGCTTCCAGGCCACATGATGGCAGTAGGAGTAGGTGGTGGACTGTCACAGGTATGAGAGGTAGAGCTCCCCATCGATCTGGCTATGGACACATCAATCACCTGGAGAGCCTGTTAAAAGTGATTATTGGACCTCAACCTCAGAGATGGCCTCACAGCGGGTGTGGCAGTTAAATAGTGAAAGGGTGAGTCTAAACACCCGGGGCTCTAATTCCAGTTCAAACCCAACTCCCTTGATTACGGCTAGCTTGATATTTTGTTTCATTCTCTAGGTAGTCTTAGGAACATCACAAAAATTGAAATATCAGACATAAAATAGAGATGTGGGATAGACAACACCAAAGAAGACTAAAACAGTTAACTCTTGGTGCTAATGGGAACTTCACAATGTAGGACTGTTGAGCTTTGGGCCAAACTGACTCAACTTCCCTAAACTCAGAAAAACCTTTCTGAACTTTTTCTTCATTTGTCAACTATGAATGATTACCCATAACTTGAAAGGTTGTTGTCCAAAATAAATAAGATTATCTCTTTGAAAATAATTTAAAATTATATATGATATAAATATCACCCATACTATCATGACTATAGAGACAGATCTTCAGTTCTGTATTTGTAAGATACCAGAAAAGTACATAATTTAAGTGATTCCAAATTTATTCACTATTTCTTTTAGGTTTCATACGGTTTATTTTCAGTGATTGGGAATATGACATACTCATGTTATAAGGGAAAAAATACTTAAAAATTAATCTTGTTTGTTTATTTCTAGATTTTCTTTTCTGTGATTGCAGATAATATATACGGTAATACAATTCTTTAATCAGTAATTTTTAAAAATTGTGATCCTCAACAAGCAGTATCAGCATCACCTGGGAACTTGATAGAAATGTAGATGCCAGGGTCTCTTCCTTCTCAGACCTATTGAATCAGAACCTCTGAGGTTGAGGTCCAGTAATCGGTTTTAACAAGCTCTCCAGGTGATTGGGATTCATGCTAAGGTTTGAACCAATGTTTTAGATTGTGTAAAAACATCTTAAAGTAAGTCCTGCCAAATCCACAAATATTCATTGAATGGCTACTAAATGTAAGATACTGTGCACACTAAATAGAGAAATAAAAGAATAAAACAGATCTTATGCTTCCTCTTTTTGGTATTTCATAGTCTTTATACAGAAACAAGATAGGGTAAAAGAGTTTATCAAGTGATATAAACATTTAATTTAAAATCTAGCTCATTTGGTTAGAAATGGCAAGCAGTTCAATTCAGGATACAAGGATTTCCCCATTATGTAGCATTTGAGATGTATCCCACGGGCCCAAGAATAGTGTTTTAACAGGGCATGTTTGTCTTTCCTGTTAACATCACAGATCGGAAGCATACCTCAAAACACTCAATTTCTCTTAGAGAGAGGGAGAGAGAGAGAGAGAACACAATATTTATTCAGATACAAAATCTCAGAAGGGAGAGTAATATCTTGTAGTTCTGCTCAGCTCCAGAGCAAAGATATATTGGAGGAAAGATTACGGAAGAAAGGGAGAGATCACAAAAAGGATGCAGAGAGATTGGTACTATGTACAAACTAGATCAGGTAAAACACACACACAAAACAAACAAACAAACAAACAAACAAACAAACAAAAACCCTCAGAAGTCTCCCAGGTCAGTGGCATTACTGTGGGAGAGGTTTCAATAAAGTTGGAGAGAAGCTGTTGCTCTGGTGAACACGTTCCCCAAGTGAGGGTCATCCAAAAGTGATTCAGAGTCAGCTTTCTTTCCAGCTGACTGGGTAGTCAACACACATGATAACACATAGATGAAGTATTGTAGAGTTGTATACCTGGAATCTGTGTACTTTTTACTACCCAATGTCACCCTAATACATTTAAGAATAAAAAGAAATAAAATAAATTAAAGTGATTCAGGAGCAGAGGTCTCCAACTACTCTGAAGACACAAGAAAATTGGACTTATACCTTCACAATGTATGTGTATTTGGGTTTTTATTTTTGTAACTTTCATAAGTATACAGTTAATAAAAGATAATATAATTTAAATGATAAAAGCAAGCAACTGTTTTCTTCACACAATGCATTGGTCTGCATTGATCACTTTACTGTGGACATGATTAGGTTAGAATAAAGTAAAAAGACATTAGAGATTGCAGTGGGAGAGGAAATGGATTACTTACTATGTCCCCAATCATCACTGATCCAAATAGACATGCAAATTCTGCAGCTTTGGATGGTTAATGTATATTTTAATATTCTAGATCTTCTACCAACTGATAGAATAAGACTCGTTCTATGATCATCCTGATATTTTCTAATCAGGTTCCTTCAGGGTCCAGCACAGCTCCTTCTAGTGGTAGGATATAAGGTTAGGAATGTCCAAAGAACAATTTAAACTCAACTAAACTTATTTTGGCTGAAACAATATCCCTTTCCTCCTGACTCACAATCCCACAATTCTGTAAACAAAACAAAAGTAGCAATGTGTTTGTATAATATATGCTCTGGAAAGGTGGGAAGTTAAGTGGAAAGAGCTTTGAGGAACCTAGGGCTGGACTAAAGGTATAGCTTTTAAAAATACTTAAGTGAGAGAATTTAGAGAATACCAGTAATTGAAGACAGAAGTAATTTGTAATAATTTGAAGAAAATCTAGATGAGTTTTTAAATTTTAGTTTCTGTTAAATGATGTTTTTTTGTGTGCGTGTGTGTGTGTGTGTGTGTGTGTGTGTGTTAGCATAGGCCAGTGATATTAAGAAGGTGGTTCTATTGGTGAGAAAGAATAGGAGAAATATTAACTCAGTTTGATATTCTAGAAGAAAATGCCCAGACTGAGGTCTTAGGATTTTTAGGCTGGGGACTTATCACAAGGAGAGTATAGCATACCAATACTGTGTTTATACTCATGAAATCCAGGTCAGCAAATTGGTAGCATTTCTTATTGGTATCTATTTTCTGAATGAATAACCTCTTTGAATAATGACTTGCCTACATTTTATGCCTGACATATATATTAATTTACGGCCAGAATCAAGACATTCAAATCTTTCTACCCCATGTCCTTCCATACATACCTTATATGTATTCACCTTAATTTCACAAATATTATATTTGTTAACGTGTGTCCAATATTATTATAGAATTATTGAATAGAGCTTTCTTTCTCTACATTGTGATTTCTAGGAGTACACTGGAATGTAGGAAAGAGAACATGATAAATAATTGTACCTTATTCATAATTTCAGGTGTAAACCAATGTCCTATCTAGTTTCTTCATTGTGAACCCAACTTCCATGTGTGCATCTCAGTTATTGCTTTTGTCTGTTATTAAAGTAGAAAGAAGACCCCAGACTTCATTAGCATTATGAGAGGAAAGAATGAGATGGGACGTGATCCAATAGATAGGCCACCCAAAAGAACAATTTCCTTGTAGAAGTAACAAATTCGAATAAATTCACCCCTCTGACAGGTGAGACCAAATTCTCCTGCTAACATTAGTATAGAACTTGAGGTTCGAATGTGAGGAGGGAGAAAAGGGGAGAATTGTAGAGCCTACATTACTTTCTGTTGTTTATAATATAGTACTTTTCTATTTGTCTGAAAATTACCACTTTCAAAAATCAATGTGAATCCTCAAGCACTAAATCCATATATTTGAGGAGTAAAAATTGAGGCAAATAGAGGATGGAATAATTGCCACCTCCAATGAGCTTAAATTGAGAATCAATTTTATTATCATTATTGGACTACATATAGAGATATGTCCTTTACAAAATTCATAACAGATAAAGAGTCAGAGCTTTCTAGACTCTGAAACTTTCACATACCTGAGCTAGGATATGAAAATATCTTTCATCTCACTTTTCAATTCTGCTTTCTTGGTGATGACTTTCTGAAAATGAGTTATATACCATAAGATTTCCATGATTAATATACAGTGTCTGCCATTGGTGTGGAAAAGGGAGTGGAAGTATGTATTTATGTATCTGTTCTTTAAGAAAAAGAGGAGTAGGCAATGAAAAGAATAAGAAAAGCTGCTGGGTATTTGTGGCACATATAGGAAGTCAGACGAGACTAGATTCCCAAGGAGAAGGCAAGGCTTATGCTGGAAGATCACATGACAAGAAAGTACCAGATATTTGACCTAAAACATTTTTAATATCTGATATATAAAAAACAATCCTCAAATCCATGCACACTTAAAATGTACTAAAAACAAGCTCGAGCAAGAACAAGTCTGTGGCCCTTTGATGTAGGACAAATTCAGGAAAGAACCGTTGGAGCACTATGAGTGAGTTTTCCCAAAGGGTTATAAAAGGATACAGGGCTGAGCCAGTGCACATTCCTTCTCACGGTCTATTTTACCTTTTCCCTGCTTTCTTTCTGATGTCTCTTGTTGTTTATGGCTGAACATTTAGGGCTTCTTCCTTTTAATGAATTCTTTAGCTTCTGACTTGCCTGTCACCACTGAGTTTTATGCTTTTGTTATAAGGCAGTGAGTTTGCTCCACACACAGTCCAAATTGAGCAAAAATCCCCTTCAAAAGCCCCCAAATGGTGGCATTGTCCCTTTTAATGTACACTAAGAGAAGGAAACAATCTGTGTCATTCTTTGTGTTAGAACAGCTGGAGCGAAATAAATAGAGGGGGCTGAGCAGTTCTCCAAAATCTTTGATAGTAGAGAAATACAATTGTTCCCCATCAGTAATAGGATGATAATTTCTCTGGTATGAATGATGTAACCAAGTGGTTGTATACTGCCGCCCCATTCTTTCTTGTCCCAAGGTATCCTTGGAAATGTGATGCTACATCTCAATAGGATTTTCCAGTACACAGATTCTTTTCAAATAACATAATTGTGGATACACATCACTCCTACAGAGGTAAGAATATTGAAGATGTGCCAAAACATTAGGGCAGAAATTCAGTTTTCCTAGCACTCAAGCTGGAATCTGACCGTTGTAGCAATAAATAATTTTTTTTAACTCCAATGTATACACTCTCTATCAAACTCAAATTGCTTGTCTATTTGTTTGTTTTGAAGTCAAGCAACCTGATAAACGAAACAAGAGAGAAAAGTATATAGGAATGCAGAATATTTTTGTTTCATAGATAGGTTTTCTATCGCTAAGATAGAAAACCTATAGCAAACGAGTAATGATATAAAGAGATAATTCTTTGCCTAATATTTGCCAAAATTTACTTCATTGGTTTTTGGAGATGATATAATAAAACAAACACAACTGTCAGGAAAAACAGCAGCAATAATAAAAAATTCTTCCTATATGTGGGTCAACCAAATGAAGTCAGAGGGGAAAAGAACAGCATAACGTTTGGAGATAAAGCATGCTGAAATAAAGATTAGTTGGATGTCACATTTCTAGAAATCATGTCATATGCACAACAGTTGAATAAACCTACCTTTACACATGTGAAGATCTACTATGTAGAACACATAAATGGCATGATTTGGATGACTCCAAGGGAAAAAATCAGAACAAATGAATACATCATAAAAGGGCAGATGCTGAGTCAGGATAAGAAATAACATTTTAACTACATATACTCAACAATAATAATGACTACTATTACTAGGAATTCTTAAGCAGAGATTGTGGTAAGGAAGACCAAAGAACTCCCTGCCGTCATTCCTGGATTTCTGAGGCTATGATACTGAGTCGATGATAAACACAGTTTATACTTAAAGACGGTTTATTCATTTTGGAGCACCATGAAGAATGAAACATAAGACTTTTCTGTTAAACATTGGAAGTAAAGAAGGACCTACCTTTCTATCACTGTCTAGAGTCATAGGCTCTAGTAGATACTTGTTTTGATCTAACACTTACTCCTCTACTTGCTCTAGCTAAAGTAATGCTGATATGCCTAGAAAAACGAACTCTCTACTAATATTAATTTATTCAATTGGCGTTCACATCCTCTAGTTCTATGGGGAACCTTGATAAACATTTGTTCAATAGAATCATTACGTCCCCAGCCAGTGATTGGTTGAGCAATGAGTGTGAGATTCAGAATCAGCCATTTTAGGCTAAAGAAACCTAATGAGGCCTCTATGCTAGAGTTGTTGAGATGTCCCTCCTGCCCCCACCAAAGGCTTAGAACTCTGTAACTCACCATGTCATCGTAACAGAAAAGCCTATGTGAAAATAAATTTGAATCAGAGTAAAACAAAGCAGAAATGGGCAGAGAAAAAAGGTACAATTTCATGTAAGCTCTTGA
This sequence comes from Craseonycteris thonglongyai, assembly GCA_004027555.1. Lineage (NCBI taxonomy): Eukaryota > Metazoa > Chordata > Mammalia > Chiroptera > Craseonycteridae > Craseonycteris > Craseonycteris thonglongyai. The sequence continues at coordinate 10,054 of PVKE010031871.1, forward strand.
AATCAGTCATGCTTAAAATTAATTCTACCCCTAGACAAAGCTTATCCAACTTGTGGTTTGTGGCTCATGGGCTGCATATGTCCTAGTACAGATCTGAATGTGGCCCAACAAATACTCATAAACCTTCTTAAAATACGATGATATTTCTTTGTGATAATGTTTAGCTCATCAGCTATCATTAGTGTAGTGTATTTTATATGTCACCCAAGACAATTCTTCTTCTAATGTGGCCCAGGGAAACATAAAGTTTGGACAGCCCTGCTCTAGACTTTTCACACTTTGAGCTCCCTTTCCCCAAAGTAACTATTGTACTTAAGCTTATTTGAGTTGGTTTGTTTTCTGTTGCATGCAACTAAAGTGTTCTGATCACATGGATGGCCAGTGAGAATCATGGTATAAAGACTCTGGAAAGCCAACAGTTACCAAGGGCCAGAAAAAGAACTGTGGCAAATTTGGCCTTCTCATAATTTTGTATAGGAGCTGGCCCTGAATATCTTATACTATTGACCTTAACCAGATTCTCTCTTCTTATCATTGATTAAATGTTAATATTTATCTTTCACACTTGGTTAAAGAATTTTTCTTAATAGTCTTTTCAAACAGCTGATTTAAGTTATTCTGGACTTCAGGCCATCTTATCTTTTACAGGTCCAAATACACAGCTGTAATTTGGTACAACAGAAAAAGTTAATTACTTTGATTGAAAATGCTCAACAGTTATTGTTTTATTGGATTCCACCTTTCTCCATTTCTTTATTCTTACATTGAGTTTATTATTATTATTGAATTGTATATTATTTTTGTGTTTCATTTAAATATTCTGAAAGACATGAAAGGAAGTTATGAATTCTTAAAATGATGTAGTATTTATATTACCACTTTATTTCTATTATGCTACTTTATTTGTACATTTTAAGTTTGCCTTTAAATACTTTGGTCAGATTTCTGGCACATGTTATTTTTATTTGCAAAGAAATTATAATAATACAATTTGATTAGGTACTATTTCTACTACATACTGAGTCCTTTAGCAGTTCTGATTTGTTTTTGATAGAATATGCTCTACAATGATAGAAAACAGCATAATAAGCAAGTTGGGGAAGTATGAAAATCAGAATTTAGGATGTTAACCTTTTAAGGTAGAAAAATGTTACAGGTTTTTCAATGTATCACTTTTAGTTGTTGGGAAAAAAAGGCATAGGAACTCAGAATTTTACTCTTCGAAATAGTGAAAAAATGAAACAAGTACCTCTGTTCTTTTTGATTGCAATGTTTTAAATTTTTAAAATAGTAAGACATTCACAGAAAACAATAGTAATTTTGAATGCTGATGATAAATGACAAGATTAATGGCAATGAAAAGTGACTGGTTTGAGAAGTGACTAGTTCAGGGTTCCAACTCTTCTAGTTTTATCTGACTACTCTTAGGGTAGAAGAAAGCAATATTCCATACTTACCTGTAATTTAATATCATCATCAAAGCTAATTGTTCTGAAGTTGGTCACTTTTTAGAACAAACAAATGGCTTCAAGGGGAACAGAACTGTTGCTTATTTTTCACTCAATTCTATTTCAAAATTTGGAGCGAGGGTGGGAGGGATATTAGCACCATTGCCTAGATGTGGAAATAGAATCATTGACTATGTGTCTAAAGCATCTTGTGATGTACTACCATATTTTTCCATATATAATGTGCACATTTTTTTGGCCTTAATTTGTGAGGGAAAAATAATGATGTGCATTATACATTGTTAGTACTAATTCCTTGTCTATATGAATGTTTTTAATTTATTTATGCTTATGAGTTAAAAGTCTAATTCTGTAAATCAGTAACAATATCCATATGTAAAATAATACCATGGAATAAAATAATTTGTTTTATTTATATTAAAAAAATTTACACATCAAATTTCTTATACCATTATATATTAAAAAAATAAATGCTAAACTTTATAATACAAAAAAGTAACTAACTATAAAACAATAAAAATTTCAATTAATAAATTAAAATGAAAATTTTATTTCTCTGAAAGTTTGGGCCAAAATAGTGAGTGCACATTATACATAGGAGAGTGTTATACATGACAACATATAGTATAAATGAGGGCTGTCCATAAAAAAATCCAACCATAAATCCCTCTGTTTTTTATATTACATGGCTGGATACTTTCTGGACAGTCCTTGTATATATGAGTATATTTATTTCATTAATTGAGATGTGAACCAACTGTGAACAGATTTACCTAACATTGCAGTTCTGTATCGTTTGTCTGAACATGATTTGTGTTTGCTCTTATCCTACCTTTAGTGTTTTAGCTGCTAGGAAGTAAATCCCCAAACTTTCCTTGATTAAGTTCTTGTGCCATGCTTCTAACTTAATCTTGAGTTGCTAAACCACAAGGTAGGGACATGGTTAGTGACAACCAAAATCAAAAGCAAAGTGAGAATTAATTTGTTTCTGTAGCTGTCAATGAGGACTTCTTTAAGGGAATAATTGCATATAACTCCTGTTGTATTGTGCTAATGGGGATTGCATCAGGTTGTGCACTTCCACTAAACCTTAGCTATTTGGCATATAGTGGGATTTCAGGCCATCCAACAGGTTGAGCCTCATGATGCCACTGCTATATTTTTTCAGATACATATTTTATGAACACCTTCATGCAATAGCTTTGCTACATTAAACTATTAAAACAACCTGCAAATGACACTTGACTCTCATTATTGTATCGTTTAGCTCATTTAAAACCTATTTTGAGTTTAGAAAATTATTTTTAAAAATGTATGTCTGAAGGTTATAAAATTTAAATAAATGATAGTACTCAAGTGACTTGCTGACTTGCACTCTATAATCAGACAAATTATATAAAAATAAGGACTGACATAGAGTTAGCAATTTTTTATTTAATAAAAAAGCATTGAGAATAAAATACCATTTATTATAATCCTCTCATTCATCAACAGTATGAACTTTAAAAAACTGACATGGTAGAAAAATATAATGCCAATTATTTAAAATTAGCTTTATGAAAAATGCTATAGAATGTTTTTAATGTGTTTGTTCAAGACGCACCACTGAATATTTTGTTGACAATCTAGAAATGCCAAGAACTGCTACTTGAAGATGAGATTGTCAGTTACCTGTTCAGTTGAGGAGAAGAAAGTGATAGGCACCACATTGATGTATGTGGTAATTCTATAAGTAGGTAGGCAGTACTTCAGAATGCTTGGATAAAAAGTGATCTGCTCAGTGATGAAGGCTATGAGGAATATAAATACTTCTCTTGACATTGGCCATACGTGGGTCTGGTGAATAGCTATCTTTACCTTATTAAATCCTGAAAAGCTTTTAAGTATTTCATCACCATGAGAATTTTGAGGATTTCATACCCCATGTATTACCATAATATCAGTAGGAAAACAAGCTTTGTTTTTAAAAAAATGTTAATGTGTTGCCTGCATTCTGTCATGTGAAGGGTGCATTCTGTTGGGTCAGAAGAAGAGATGGCAAGTGTTCAGATTATGCATGGATTTTGGCACATAGTGTGACATAATCTGGTGGAACCCCATGCACACAGTGCAGCACGATTGGTGGGACTCTGTCAGGTCACAACCAGAGTAGATAGAATACATGGCTAGTTGCCCCAAGCTGTATATCTTTGGCCTTAAGCAGCCATATCAAGCAGAGTGTGATAGCAAAGTCCTGCAGATGATGAGTGGGATGAATAACATTCAGTAATTTCTGCTTTGCTATGGTGCTCTAAACACAGAAGTAGAGGCCCTGGACAACAATTCAGTGACTAGCTACAGAGCTCATTGTGTTCATTTTGAATAAAGGTCTTTTGGGACTTGTGGAGTAGTCCTCTTTTAGGTTTCCAAGGAAAGAGGAGTGTAGCCTGAATTTGCATGGGGTGGGAACTCAGTGGGTTGAGGGGCAGTGAGGTGGAAACTCATGGTAGAAAGAACTAAGGGGAGTGTCCTACATCATTACTTTATGTATATTGAACTCGTCTATATTATTGTGGACCAGTTGTACTCCTTTAATAATATTCATGCTAGCTGAATGGTAACAGCTCTAATAATATGTATGTTCATAAATTGGATTTTGATGGAAAAAATTCTCTTGGATTCATAATTAAAAGAAACTTCAGCATTATAATATCAATATGTGAAAGAGCTTTGGGATTTATTAACTATAATGTTCATTGTTCTAATTTTGAATGTTTGTGAAGTTGGTTTTAAAATTTTATCACCTGTTTATGACATTTTTCATTAATGGTGATCATTAATGTTTTGGGATGTGCTTTTATCACTTTAGGTACAAATATCATATAAAAACTTATGGAAATACTCTCTAGTACTCCTGAGCATGGTTGGCAGTTCTGCTTACCCACTGGGACTCTACTGATACCACTTGGGAAACATGCCATTTCAACTCCTTTTGAGTGTGAACAGAGACTGTGGGGGGAATATGAACTGCCATCCTAAGCTGATAGTAATGAAGTGATCCACCATATTTTCCATAGTGCCCCAGGTGTGAAAGGAAGCCAATGTAAATGGAAGATTTAAATAAAATCCAGGGTTTTATATTATAATACTCAAAAATTTCAGGTTCAGTAAAGAATAATTAGTCCTACTAAGAATCAGGCATTCTCAATGAAAAAAAACAACAAAACAAAAACAAAAGACAATAAATGGATGCTAACATCATGAAGACAGACATGTTGGAATTGTTTGACAAAGATTTTAAAGTAGCCATCCAAAAAATGCTCCAATGACCAATTACAAATACAGTCAAAACAAATAAAAAAAAGTTCCTTGGGAAAAAAAGTTTTAGCTGAAAAGATAAACAAAGTGAAAATTTAGAATTGAAAAATTAAGTTAAACAGTGAATGAGTTCAATAGCAGGATGGAGGTGATAGAGGAAATAATCACTGAAGTTGAATATAAACAATAGTATTTTATTATTCTAAACAAAGGAGATAAAATAAGAAGAAAAGAAGAAAGGAACTTTAGGAAATTTCAGGACCTCTGGGGCTATAACTAAAGATCTAACATTCATGTTTCTAGAGTCCTGGAAGGAGAGGAGATGTGGTGCAGTCTTGAAAGGTGCACCATGTCCTGGGCCATAAACAAACTTTAATGGAGTTAATAGAATTAAGATCCTACAAAGTGTGCTTTCTGACCAAAATAAAATCAAACCAGAAGAACAGAAAAATAACTGAAAAATCTCCAAATACTTGGAAAGTAAACCACAGATGTCTAATTTATAACTCAAAAAGAAAGTCTCAAGGAAAATTATATATATATTTCAATAATTATATATTATTTAATTATATATATATGTGTGTGTGTGTGTTTAAATAAATAAAACTGGATAAAAGTGAAAATACAACATATTGAAATTGATGTGTCCCAGTTAATTCAGCACTGAGAGGGAAATTTACAGCACTAAATATTTACATGAGAAAAGAGGAAAAGTCACAAATTAATAATTTATATTCCTACTTCAAGAATTGAGAAGAAGAAGAGCAAAGTAAACCTGACACGAGCTGATACAGAGAAATAATGAAGATTAGAGCATAAATCAATAAAATGTGAAGGGAAAAGTTAACAGTAGAGAGAAACAATGAAAATTCTATTTTTGCGAAGATCAATAAAATTTACCAACTGATAAAAAAAGAAGACAAAAATCATGAAAACTATTAGTAAACAGAGGATATCACTAGATCCCACAAACATCAAAAGGAAAATAATAAAATACTGCAACCATCTCTACTCAGATAAATTTGAAAAATTAGATGAAATGGATATTTTAAAGATTTATTTTATTGATTTTTGACAGAGAGAAACAGAGACAGAGAGAGACAGAGAGAGAAGGGGGAGGGCCCAGAGCAGTCTCCATAGTTGACATTAGTTTTTTATTTATTTTCACTCCATAGGTGGGTGCGGGGCTGGCAGGCTGGGCCGGGAGCCTCCCGCATATGTCCCGGCAAGAACTGAACTGGGGGCACACCCCAGCTCAGCGTGTGTGTTTTTATGGGCTGAGGCCGGGATTTGATCCTCAGTCCCCGGGGCTTCAAAGCGAGCGCTTAACCCGCTGAGCCATCCCAGCTTTCCCAGAAATGGATATTTTAAAGCACAGGTCTCAATAAGTAATGAGTTGATGAAACGGACCAGTTTCTTAAAAAGTACAAATTACCAAATATGAAATAGTTAATTTGAATTGTCCTATAGCTACTAAGAAAATTGGATTTTAATTTAAACACTCACAAAATTCATAAAAGAGAAATTGCCAGGCCCAAATAATTTCACTCGGAATATCTACTGAACTTGTTCAAAAATAATTAATACAAATCATGCACAATCTCTTCCAGAGATAAGAAGAGATTATATCCAAATTCATTTTTAAAATATAGTGTTGTACTATTAATACCAAAACTAGAAAGAAACTGTACAGAATGAGAAGTCTATGGCCCAAATTTCCTCATAAAATTAGACACACATATCTTTAACATAATCACAGCAAATAGAATTCAGCAATATATAAAAATAATTATATGGCCTGAACAATGACCAACTGGAATTTACTATAATGATGCTAGGTTGGTTTAATATTCAAAATTATTAATGTATTCTACCATTTTAACAGGCTAATAAAAGCATGCATTCATATCAAAAGATGCAGAAAAAGCATTTGACAAAATTTAGCACCCATTCATGACAAAAACTCCCAGAAATATAGAAATATAGGAAAACTTCCTCAAATTCATAAAGACCACCTATAAAAAACCTGTGGCCAATACTTAAATGATGACTAATTTGAATGTTTTTCCCCTGCAATCAGGAATAAAGCAAAGGGTTTCTGTTCTCACCATTCTTATTCAACAAAGTGCTGAGCCAGTGAAATAAGATTAGCAAAGAAAATAAATAGCATACAGATTGAAAAGGAAAAAATAAAACTCTTCTTATTTTCAGATGACATGATTGTCTACATAGAAAATCCCAAGGGTTATATTAAAAAACTTCTAGAAACTGAGTTCAGTAAGTTTGTAGGACATAAGTCCAAAAAGCAATTGCATTTTTATATGCTAACAATGATTATGTAGGCCCCAAAATTAAAAATACAGTGCTTCTTACAATTGATTTAAAAAAGAGAAATATTTAGATGTGAACCTAAAACAATATGTGCAGGACTTATAAGATAAGAAATGCAACATACTAATGAAATAAATCAAAGATCTAAGTAAATTTATAGACATACTGTATTCATGGATTGAAAGACTTAACATAGTAAAGATTTCAGTTGTCCCCAAATTGATAATATAGGCTTAATGCAATTCTTATTGAATACCAACAAAATTATTTTGTAGGTATAGAGAAGATTATTGTAAAATTTATATAGAAAGGCAAAAGAACTAGCATATTTAACATAATTTTTAAAAAGAATGTAAAGGGAGGAATGAGTCTAACTAATTTGAAAACTTATTTAGATAGCTACGGTATTCAAGGCTGTGTGGCAGCAGTAAAGATACAGAAACATAGACCAAAGGCACACAATGAAGAGCCCAGTATTATCTCCACACAAAAATATGCTCAACTGATTTGTTGACAAAAATGCAAAAGCAATTCAATGGAGGAAAGGTAGCCTTCTCAACAAAAGGTGCCAAATCCATTAGACATCCATAGGCAACAGCATAACCTTGACCTAAACCTCACACCTTACATAAAGTTTACCTCAAAATCATCACTGACTTAAATATAAAAGATAAATTTCTGAAAAATTTAGAAAAACTTATAAGATAAAATATTTGGAAGTTAAAATTGTGACCCATAGAAAGAATAATGGACTAGATTTCATCAAAAATTAAAAACTTGCTCTGCAAAATATGCTTTTAAGGGAATGAAAGGCAACATGTGGAAGTGAAGGAAAATTTGCAAACTGCACATCTTACAAAATAATAGTATCTAGGACCTGGAAAGAACTCTTAAATATTAAGAGCAGAAAACCGAACAATCCAATTAGAAAATATTCAAAAGATATAGTCAAACATTTCACCGAAGAGGATATATAGATAACAAATAAGTAGTCAGTAATGTTTAATATAATTAGCCATTAGGGAAATGCAAATTTAAAACACAAGGTATCATTACACATCTAAACTTAAAATAGGTATAAAACTAAGTTTTCTTTTTTTTTTTTTTTTTTTGAAGGAAGCAAATATTTCTTTTCCAGCTTTATCAAATTTATTGAGTTTAACGTTTGGGAAATTTTTTTTTTTTAATTGTTAAATTTGATGAGGTTACATTGGTTGGTAACAATTAGATAGTTTACAGATGTACAAGTCCACATCACATCATTCATGCATCATATTATGTGCCCATCACTCAGTATCAGTTCCCTTCTATCACCTTATATCTAGTGCCCATTCCCCGTCCCCCCACAACTCTCCACCCCTCCCCCCACCCTCCAGATAACCACCAAACCATTGAGTGTGTCCATAATGCTGGTGTCCTATCCTGCTTCCCCTCCCACTCTCCCTCCCCCCTCCTCCCCTTCCCTCTGGCAATCACCAAGCTATTGAGTGTGTCCATAGGTCTCTGTGTCTTTGTTTCTTTCACTTTTATATTCCACCTCTAAGTGAGGTCATATGTTTCCATGTTCTTTCAGTCTGACTTATTTCGCTTAATAAGATGGTCTCTAGGTCCATCCATGTTGCCACAAATGACTGTAGATCGGAAGA
>PVKE010031872.1:0-18797 GCA_004027555.1 Craseonycteris thonglongyai
AAAAAAAAAATTATTGTTTTTGACAGAGAGAGACAGAGACAGGGACAGAGAGAAGGGGGAGGGCCTAGAACAGTCTCCATAGTTGTATGTAATCAGTTTTCGACAGCTTCATTCCACACAAGTGGGCGGGGGCCACGCAGGGCAGGAACTGGACTGGGGGCTCGCCCTGGTGAGAACTGAACTGGGGGCCTCCCAGCTCAGCATATGGGTCCTCGCGGGCCAGGGCCGGGATTTCATCCTCAGACCCCGGGTCTGCAAGCTGAACGCTTAACCCCCTAAGCAACCCCGGCTTCCCCAGAGTTCTTTTGTTTTTTAATAGCTATAAATATGTGTTGAATTCTTCTGTCTGTTGAGAAAAGCACACGATCTTTCTCTCTGTAGAGGAAAAGAATTGTTTATGTGGAGAATACACTGAGAGCTCCTCACTTGTGGGCCCACCCTTGCACTCTTGGGACAATCTCTACATGATCATGGACCATTATTTTATTTTTTTATTTTTATTTATTTTTGAACTGAACTGGGGGCCTCACCGTATTCGGGAAGCACACCCCAGTTTAGCATGTGGGTCCGCCTGGGCTGGAGCCAGGATTCGATCCTTGGTCCTCAGGGCTTCAAAGCGAGCACTTAACCCACTGAGCCATCCTGGCTTTCCTGGCGCATTATTTTTTAAACATAAATGATGTTGGCTGGTGTCTTATGTATACTGTCTGCATCTGTGTACAACTTGATTGCTGGGAGCACGTGCACACTAAGAGGGTGAGCTGTGAGCAGGGGGTCTGTGTAAGCCTTCTCACACACAAGTCTGGAACTTTCCTTGACTGAGCAGTGTGGGCATCTATGAGACACAGCCAGCAGTCTAGCCTTCCAGGAACATGGCCTAGGGACTCACCCTGAGACCCAAGGACATGCATGTCTTGTTCTGGGGCTCCTTCTATGCGTCTCCCTTGTTTTGAGGTCCTGTGCTGATGGCCTTCTGTGTGTCTCAGTATGTCTCTCTTGCTCTCCTCCTGTGATGTCTCTGTGGATGCTTTTTATGACTATCTCAGTCACTGTCATTTTCTGCCCAGCTCAGTGCCTTTGAGCAGATCGCTGCCCGCCTCTCCCCGTCTTTGAAATGGGAACAAGCCCCTGAGTTTACAGCCTGGTGCAGTTAACTGCTCCAGGGGCATCTTGGTCTCAGTCCTGCTTATCCTCCTCTGTGTGCCACTGGGTCTCCCTGGCATGCTTGTCCCTGAAGCTTGTGGGAAACCCTGGTGGTCAGAAGAGGACATGAAGGTGACCCGCCATTGGCCCTGGGAGGTGAGCCTGCGGCTGAAAAATGAGCACGTGTGTGGAGGGGCCCTCGTTGACCTCAGCTGGGTGGTGACTGCTGCCCACTGCATCCAGGGGTGAGTGTAGCCCCCGGGCCTGGGGACCCAGGGCTGCCACAGGCCCAGCCTGGCCTCCTCGTTTCCCCTGGGACACAAAGTGGGAGTGGGGGAGGCGGGGGTGGCAGGGATGCCTGAAACAGGGGTGTCATGCTCAGGACCCCGGGTGGCAGGAGCTCCATGCAGTGAAGACCGTCTCCTAAAGCAGGGCGCAGACCCAGTGCGGACCCCCCCCACACACACACCTGCATGCCCGCTTCACCGCACACAGACCAGGCCACCTTGACTCAGCCCGAATGATGAGTGGGGAGGCAGTGGCGCTCTGACCGAGGGCCCCCAGGCGGGATTAGCCGGGTGCAGCGAGCAGAGCCAGCCAGGCAGGACATGTGCTGGGGGACAGGGCCCTTGGCCCAGGTGGGAGCCTAGTGCCGCTTGGGACTGATGCCAACCCGGTGGGGCTCTGTGTCCCCTGTAGCACCAAAGAGTACTCGGTGATTCTGGGCACCTCCAAGCTGGACCCCATGGACCCCACGACGGCCATGTTGATCCCCGTGAGGGACATCATCATGCACCCCAAGTACTGGGGCCGGACCTTCACCATGGGCGACGTGGCCCTCCTCCAGCTGCGCACGCCGGCCATCCTCAACGAGTACGTGCAGCCCATCTGTCTCCCAGAGTCCACCTACGACCTGAAGGTTGGCACGCAGTGCTGGGTGACCGGCTGGGGCCAGGCGAGGCAGGGCTTCACAGGTGAGCGGGACGGGGTGGGCGTGGGGCATGGCAGCACGGATGGTGCAGTCCGTCCCTTCTCGCGGGGGCCTTGCCTGCCGGACCCCCTCACGTGCCTCTCAGCAAGCTCCTGGCAGTTTCTGTGGCCCCTGGTTCGTGGATGTGTTAGGACTGCTCCTCACGGGGGAATCGTGGGCGTGGTTTGCACCCTTGTGCTGGCTGTGGGCACCTCATCTGGGCCTGGCCACGCCTGGGCTCGGCGTGACCATTGGCCTCACAGGAGCTCAGAGTCAGGGAATGGCAAATCCCCTTACTCATTCATTCACTCGGCAAACTTCAAGCATTTTCCACACGCCGAACCCTTGGCCTTGGGAACACATGCCCTGCCTGCAGGGAGCTCAGGACTGTGAGGAGGGGGGTGCAGGCTGACAGGGTGGTCTTGAGATCAAGCGGGAGGGATCTAGGGTGAACTCGAGAGCAGCAGTTTGTGGTGGTGGTGGGGGGTCCCCGTTTGTGAGTGTTAAGGCTACAACTTGGATTGTGGCCCACTGGCTTCAGAAGCAAAAGCTTCCCAGAGAACGGGGTCCTGAAACAGTCTTTGGGGGTGAGGGACGTGCCAGACCTGGTCCACATGGTAGGGGAGGGGCTAGATGAGAGGGTGTGGAGGTGTGAAGGGGCGTGGCATCGCCGAGTCTTCAGATGGAGGCAACAAGACACTGGGAAGCAGCCAGGGCTGAGTGGAGTGAGGACTCGGCTCTCATCCGCTGGGCTCCTCCACAGCCAACTCCACGCTGGCCCCAGAGCTGCAGGAAGCAGAGGTGTTCATCATGGACAACAAGAGGTGTGACAAGATTTACCGCAAGAAGTCCCTCATCCCCCGCCTTGTCCCGCTTGTCCTGGGGGACATGCTCTGTGCCACCAATTATGGAGAAAACCTGTGCTCTGTGAGTTTCTGGAAGGTCCTGGAAGCTCTCCTGTTGGGAATGGCTCCCGGGTTGGAGGGCAGTTCCCTGGGGAGGGGTTTGTGTGGCCCCCCTCCTTGTCACCATCACCAGGCCATGCTCTGCTCCCATCTTTATTCCCCTGTGACTTTGATTTTGCCTGGTATTCTGGAGCGGGGTCCCCAACTGAGGAGCTGAAGGTAGTGAGATCCACAAGGAGTGAAATAATCTTCCAAGCAGAGGGCGGGCATTCTGGGCCCCAGCAGGGCCAGCACCCCCGTCACACCTCTGTCTTTGTCTAGGGGGACTCTGGGGGCCCGTTGGCTTGTGAAGTTGAGGACAGATGGATTCTGGCTGGGGTGCTGTCCTGGGAAAAGGCCTGTGCCAAAGTGCAGGATCCAGGCGTGTACATCCGTGTCACCAAATACAGCAAATGGATCAAGACGCAGATGAGCAGTGGGGCTCCCTCAGGCCCCCGCACCTCCCTCTGGCTCCTCCTCCTCCTGCTGTCCCGGCTGCGGCAGCCCCAGATGGGCCCCTGACCTCTCCTCCCCCTTCTTCCTGCTTTGCCTCTGTTGAAGGGGGCCCGATCAAGGTTAGACCAAAGTCGTGCATCCGTCTTCAACAAGAGTCAGGGTGGGGCAGTGGCCCCTGAGAGACTGGGTCCTGCTTTGGCATCCCAGGGGGAGGGATGTGGTGGGCAACTAGGTCTTGGGTGTCCAGGGGAAGGGACATGTGGCCTAGAAGGGCTTTGGAATTGGGGACCAGAATAGCAGGGATTAAATTTGTGCAAATGTGAGCCGGCTCTGTTCTCTTTTTCTGGGGGCCGTGGGGATTGGGGGTGGCTGGGAGGGCAGGGTCTCCTGGGATTAATTCTACAAGAATGGGGGCCAATGGTTTTTGGTGCATCGCTAGTGCTGGGGCGTACGGAAAGGTCCTGACCTCGAGGCCTCAGTTTCCTCATCTGCAAAGTGGGAGTGTTGTAGGGAGCCATTGCAACTCCCTGTAGGCTGAGCACATGCAGTGCTCCAAAGTCAGCTTTCATTTTTTTAACGGCATTTTAAAATACCAATTGCGGGAAAGCCAGGATGGCTCAGCGGGTTGAGCGCTTGCTTTGCAGCCCCAGGGAATGAGGATCGAATCCTGGCCCCAGGCCGTGCGGACCCATATGCTGAACTGGGGTGTGCTTCCCATGTAGGAGTGCCCTGGTTCGGTTCTTGCCCCCCCGGTTTAGTCCCTGGCTCGAGGGGGTGTGCTTCCCATGCAGGAGGCCCCAGCCCAGTTCCTGCCTTGCATGGCCCCCACCCACTTGTGTGGAACAAAACCATGTTGAAAACTGATGATGGACAACTATGGAGACTGCTCTGGGCCCTCCCCCTTCCCTCTGTCTCTCTCTGTCTCTGTCAAAATCAACAAAATGTCTTATAAATAAATAATAAAATAAAATAAAATAAAAAAATACCGATTGCAAAAGTATTAGGGGTTTACTTCTACATTTTTTCTGTAAACATCATGATTTACTAAAAAAATTCAGAAATCTGTGTAAAGATCCCCCCTCGCCTGTCCCCCTGCCAGTGCCACACCCGTCCCCAGAAGTAATCATCACTAGCACCCTTCAATGAAATAGCCTTATGATTTTTAAATAACCTATCAAATTGCAGTATCAATAACCTATCTTATGAACTTAATTATGTCTACGTTTTGGAAACGATTGAGGTTTTATTTGGACCCAGTGATTGGTCAGTGTTAGTGAATGTTTCATGTGCGTTGGAAATGAAAGTGTGTGTCTTAAAGCAGAGTTCTAGCTATAAACTGGCTGGATAAGGTTTGTTGATTGTGTTATTCAAATATTTTGTGTCTATCCAATCCACTGATCTCTGAGCCATTTACCATGGGAATTAAGACTATTCTTGTAGTTCTGATAATTCTTGCTTTATGTGTCAAAGCTGTGTCATTAGGAGCAGTGCAAGGTTCATGCCGACTTTACCATCTTGGTGGAGTATGCTCTATCAATATCAAATATACCTTTTGTCCTATTTAGCAGTTGTTTTTTTTTGTTTTTTTTGTTTTTTAAATATTTATTTATTTATTTATTTATTTTGACAGAGAGAGAGATACAGAGACAGAGACAGAGATAGAGAGAGAACTGAACTGGGGGAGCTCCCAGTTCAGCATATGGTTCCGCACGGTCCGGGGCCAGGATTCGATCCTCGGTCCCCGGCGCTGCAAAGTGAGCACTTAACCCACTGAGCCATCCCAGCTTCCCCAGCAGTTGTTTTTTTAAAGACATAGAGTTCATACATAGAGTTCATTCCTAATTCTGCTGTTCAAATTGAGTAGCATACACTTTTATATCCTGTACATGTGTCCTTCAGCTTTTCCTTGGGCTTATTTGTACCTTGTACCATTTCTTGATTTTAGCATTTAATTCATTTACTTTCAATTTTGTTCTTCAATAATACGTACCTTTACGGTTATAGATTTGCCTGGAACACACCCAGTACGTTCTTTTTTAATTCATTACTCTAATAAAGATTTTCTAAATAGTTTATAGAATGTTTTTATTTCCTCAAAATAAATTAACAAAGTTTATTTTAAATTTGACAAATAATTTGGTTTCTTTGGCTTACTCTTGTTATTAAATCCTTGTTTCATTGCATCATGGTAAAAAACATAGCCCACATTAGTTCAGCTTTTAGGGAAGTTATTGTGGTTTCCTTAGTAGTCTGGGGTGCACTTGGTTTTTATAGATATTCCATTCCTTAAAGACAGAGAATTCAAGACTCTTCCATGACTGGCAAGGTGCTTCAGTTTCTCATGTATCACTGGTTGCTTTTGCTTTATATTTGATGTTACGTGATGGATGAGCAGAACTTTGTGATGTTACAGTCATTGTCATTTTTATCTTTTTTCAGCATACAACGACTTTCTTTTTCTGTTTAGAGCTTTTGTCCTGAATCACATTTTTAGAGCTTAACATGGCCATTTCTATTTTTGCTTGAATATACTTAATATTTTTTGCCCATCTCTTTACTTTTAACTGCTTCATGTCACTTGGTTTTAGGTAGGTCTCTAAGAAGTAGCCTGTGAGTGGATTTTTTTCCCACCCAATATAAGAATCTTTGACTGTTAAGAGGAGAGTTTTGGGGTATTCATATTGGTGGTGATAATGAGTATGCGTTTTTATTTAATTATCGTGTTTTATTATTGATTGTTCCACCCAAAGAATTATTTTCTACAAAGGCAGAAGAGTAGACACGCATTTTGTTCTCTGGATTTTCTTTGTTCTCTCTCTCTGTCCATCCCTCACTTTCCCCCCAGAGGAAATCTGATTGTAGGGTTAATCATTTCCTTGATTTTCTACCATGTATCCCTAAAAATAGTTTGCTTTGCCTTTTTTGAATGTTATACAGTACACACCTTTTTGTGTGTGTCTGGCTTCTTTCACGTGACAGTATGCATGCCACATGTGGCCACTGTCCTTGCTGGTGAGGGTCTGGCCCACCCACCCACCTCTGGACAGCAGTCACGTAGCTTCTGGTGGGGGCTCCACCCAGCAGCGCTGCTGTCTTTCCTGCCGTGCGTGCGCATGGCTGGTGCCCGGGGACACCAGCAGGAGTGGAGCGGCGGGTTGTGGGGTGGGCACGTTTTCTGTTTTCCTACATGACTTCCGAGTTTTCCACAGTGGGGACCCCAGGGCACCTCCCCCACAGTGTGTGAGCAGCCCCATGTCCTCGCCAACTCAGTTGAGGGGGTGCAGCAGAAGTCAGCTGACCTCGCGGACCGTGAGAGGGGCATGGGATCCTTGGGGCGGGGATGTCAGTTGGGTGGTGGGGAGGGGTCCTGAGCTGTCATTTATTCTGCACAAAAACCCAGGCCTGCAAGCTGCTGCCTTCCCAAACCGGAAACACCGGGCCCCCTTCTGCCCACAAGCTGTTCTCTTGAACCTATGGGAACAAGAAAAGCACCCGCTCCATCCAGCTCAATCACCCACAGCAGGAACGGCACCTCCTCCTCTGTGCCTGGTTCCACACTTCCAAGGGGACCATCAGAAGGGCTTCATAAAGGAGCTTGCACTGGGCTCTAGGGGTGCCTCACAGGCCAGGAACCAGGAACCGTCACAGGCCACACACCCGGTGCTGTCACAGGCTGGGGCTTGGGCAGATAGGGACAGCACAAGGCCCAGGCTGAGCTGTGAGGCTCTGTCACGGGCCACACACCCGGTGCTGTCACCGCCTGGGGCTGGAACCGGGGGCACCATTCTAGGGGGGTGCCTTGCTGGGGGCTTGCCATGATCACACTGTTGCCTTCTCAGCACCCGATGCTGCTGCCCCAGCTGGGGAAGCCCCCAACCCTGGGGCAGAGGCCCACACGCTGTTACCCTGAAAAAACAAACCATGAGTTCTAGAATTCTCGCACGTTGGAGACGCTCTGCCCTCGTGTTCCGCAGGACGGTGAGGGCCGGGCAACTACCTGTTCGCCATGGCATGTAGTCCGGGAGGTCTTCAGGGTCTCCCATCCTCATTTCCTTCTGCCAGACTTGCGAGTCCACTCTTTTTGCAAGGTCAGGCTTGGGGGACGGGGAGAAGGGCAGAAAGGGTCTGTTTGCCTGGGGGTCTATGTCAGCTGTCCTCATGCCTGACAGTGTTGAGACCCCTCCAGTGGGCAGGGTGATGTGAACATGGGGGAAGAGCCTTATCAAACACAGGGGACACGCTGACATCTGTGGAACGAGTGAGCTTGTTTGGGGGACACAGTCTAGGAGAACCAGGACTATGATGACCACGTGACATGTGCAGGACTGTCACCGTGTATAAGGCACCTTCCTGACGGCCGTGTGTCTCAACGCCCTGGGAGGTGGGCTGTGCGGATGTCCCCCTTTCCTAACAGGAAACCGAAGCCTGGGAGCTTCAGCGGCTTGTGGAGCCAGGACTCAATGCCAGTTTTTAGTAGACTCCTTGGGGGTGAAAAGTTTGGGGAAATGAGGCAGCCACCCACCCACCGGAGTATAGGGAAGGGCCATCAACGCAGCTCCTTCTTGGGGGAGAAAGGAAACAGGTCAGGGAGCTGTCGGACAGGGGGGGACCGGGGTGAGAATGGAACAAGATACAGCTCCACAGGACGTGGGGCTTGTGCCAGTGCCCAGGGACCCCTGTGGGAGGCCCCTAGTGGAGGGTAAAGTGTCCAGCAAGGGGACCAGCCATTCATGTCTGGTAGGACCAGGAGCCCCAGGACACGGCAGGATGGGCCCAAACATCAGTGGCTGGTGACCCTCTGAGGTATGGCTCTGAGCAGGGCCCAGCAGATGTTTCTGCTCCAGCGTATGGGTCCGCATAGCCTTGTCGTAGCCCCCTCCACGGCCACCACAGCCTCCTGCCCCCCACGCCTAGGACATGGCGGGCTTACTGCTGCTGAGTGCCCGGCACGCTGCAGGGGTCTGCACACTGGGTTGCTGAGGGAGACACACTTTCTGGAAGCATGCCGGTGTGTGGCCGCATCACCCCACGCCTCTCCGGGAGGGCGCCCGTGCCCACGGCTAGCCAGCCCAAGCTTGACAGTGGGCGATGTCCTTGGTCTGGAATCTCGGTGCCCAGCCTTTGCCCTGGAGTTTCTCCATGTCCTGTCCTCAGTGACCTTCCATCCAAGTGGCCTGATTCGCAAATCTCTGTCCCCCAACCTCCTGCTGTGTACACCAGGGGCCGGGGATGAATCCTGGGGTGACAGTGGGCTGGCAAAAGCCCTGAGGGGGCTGTCCGGTCCCCGTAGTTGGAGCGCTCTCTCTGTAACGTGGGGCACCGGCTGTCTCTGGACCTTTGGCTGCCATCCCGGGGCCGTGGGGGAAAGCCCCGCCCCACATGAGCGTGAGGGCCGGAAGGCGGCTTCCCCACCGTCGGTGGGGTCCAGGGGCCTGAGGGCTGCCTGAAGCTGGCACGACTCCCTCTCTGCCTTTTTCCTCAGAGCCTTGGCTCCAGGGCTGTGGGCAGACCAACATTACCTGTAAGGTGGTGAAGGGCCAGCTGGTGGAGGTAGGCAAGTGGCCCTGGCAGGTGAGCATCCTCTTCCTGGGCATGTACATATGCAGCGGCTCCCTCGTGCACCACCAGTGGGTTCTCACGGCTGCACACTGCTTAGAGAGGTCAGTCGGGGTGCTGGCTGGTCTCGGGCTTGGTTTTCTGGCCTGAGGGGCGGGGCGGGGGGGGGTGCGGCGGGTGAACCCGGGGTTCTGGGGGGCCTGGCTGGGTGTCCCTGTGCTCAGCATGGGTCTCTTCAACCACTCAAGGCCTCACTATTGGCAACCTGCCTCCTTCTCACGACCCTGCAGATCCCTGGACCCGAAGCAGTACTCAGTGATGGTGGGCGTCCAGGACCTTTCGGAAAACGACACTCAGCTCCCGCTCACTCAGATCATCATTCACGAGGATTTCCGCAACCTCATCACCGAGGACATCGCCCTCTTGAAGCTCAGGGACCCCCTCTCCTGGTCCCCCCTGGTGCAGCCTGTCTGCCTGCCCAGCACCAAAGTCATGCCGCCTCCTGGAACCAGGTGCTGGGTGATCGGGTGGGGCCGGAGCTCCATTCAAGGTGAGCGGCGGCAGGCAGAGCTGCTCAGAACACCATCTGCACCAGGGGTCATTCGTCCATTCCCCGATTCACTCATTCACTCCACCAGCAACCATTTCCTGAGCGCCGACAAGGGCGGCCCAGTCTCCTGACCTTTGTGGATAGGAAGACAGACACAGCCCTAGTCTAAGAGACACGAGCAGCCTGCGTGGACCTCAGTTCAATCCGATGCCACAGCGTCCCCTCCCAGCATGGCAAGGAACTGACGCTGGACTGTGGCTGGGGTTCCCTATCTGTAGGTGGCACACCGGCCACGTCTAGGAGGCGCTGAGGCGTCGGGCAGCCCCCGAGGCACCGGTAATCTCAGGAGGTCTGCCCTCTGTCGGTGAGGCTGTGGGTTCTAGAACCTAGGAGCCTCTGTGGGGTCCTGCCTTCTGGGCTCTGGGCTCTTGGCGCCTCGCCTGGTAGCCATGCAGCAGGGCTCCGCTCTTCACCCTCCCGAACTTCGTCCTCCTTCAGTGCCTGGGGCTCGTGGCTCTGAGCCCCTGGCTTAGTCCTGAATGACTTGGGGCCTTTTCGAAAGTCAGGCTGTGGGCTGGTGGCCTTTATAAGTCACCACCCCAGGGAATGGCCCTGCCCCCCACATTCGGAAATGTGAGTAAGTCCAAGATGCAGTTGTGCCAAATGGTTCAAGGGATGAGGAGTCAGGGTCCCTCTTTGTCTCTCTCTAGTGACCCCAAACACCTCGTACAATCTTCAGGAGATGGTGGTCAAGATCGTACACCGTGGGGTCTGCAATCGACAGTACCAGTTCCTGTTCTTGAAGGACAAGCGAGGTTTCATCGGGAATGACATGCTGTGTGCCAGCTTAGAATGGGGCGTAGAGTCTTGTCAGGTGCGGAGTGTGTGGCCCAGGGCAGGGAGGGGCCCTTCCGGGGTCAGGCCTCGTTGCATTGCCCTGGGAGGCCTTCCAAAGACCTCTTTTCTCTGGGCTTCAGCCGCTCAGCCTGTGAAACGAGTGAAAATGCTCTTAGCTCCTGCCCACAAGGCTGGTCGCAATGGCAGGACTTGCCAGGTCATCTGAACATCAATCAGACACATGCCCAGACCTGGGCCTCATTTTGGCAGAACTAGTTTTGCATGAACAGAGGCTGAGCAGACGTCCTGTTTTAAACAGGTCGGAAAACAGTGGTCCTGTCCTGTTTCAGATGGTCTGTAGGGTCAGCCTAGTCTCACTGGGCTGAACTCAAGGTGGCAGTAGGCTGACCCGACGTGTGTGAACTGGACAATGCCATGGTTTTCTGTCTCCTTTCAAACGAGACATCTGGTCAGCCCATCGTTCTGTAAGCATGCCTACACCTTTTGCATCTTCTCTTCCACCTTGTTTTGGGGATGTTGCCATAGTGATGCATGCAGCTTTAATTCATTAATTACCTCTGTCTATAATACTCTCTTTTGTGAATATGCCACCATTGATCCATTCTTCTTCACTGAGCTAGTTTCCAATTTTTTCATATCACCAACTCTGCTGCTCTGAATATTTTCATGCGCATCTCCCTATGGACATGTTCCGGAATTTCTTGCCAGGGTGTGTCCTGTAAGGACCTGGTGGATCACAGGCTGTGCATACCTTCATCTTTGATAATCCTTGCCAAGTTGTCCTCCAAAGCCGTTTATTTATATATATTTTTTTTTATTATTTATTTTTGACAGAGACAGAGAGAGAACTGAATTGGGGGAGCTCCCAGTTCAGCACATGGGTTTGCACTGGCCGGGGCCGCGATTCGATCCTCAGTCCCCGGAGCTGAAAAGTGAGCGCTTAACCCACTGAGCCATCCCGGCTTCCCCGAAAGCCGTTTTTAAAACTATATAGTCTTACGGCAGCATTTGAGAATTCCATTGCTCCACATCCTTGCCAACTTTTGGCATTGTCAGACTATGAAATGTGTTCCATACTGATGGATGTGAAGTAGAGAAACAGAATCCTCTTGTGGTTGCAATGGGTACTAGTGACGCTGTGCATCTTTTTATATGTTTATTCATCATTCATGATTCTTCTATGAATCACCTATTCGGATAGTTTGCACATTTTTCTATTGTTTGCGTTTTTCTATTGATTATATTTTTATATTTTGGGTATTGGCTCTATGTTCATTGTGTGTATTGCAAATACCTTCTCCCAGTTTTTGATCTACCTTTTCATTTTGCTTATGTGTCCTTTGCTGAAAAACAATTTAGATTTTATGCCATTCAAACGTATATCCATGGTTTCCTTTCTGGTTTGTGCTTTTTATGTCTTAATTTAAAAATCCTTCCTTCTCCCAGGACTGTAAAGACATTTTCCTATATTTTTGGCTTAAAATTTTGGAAATTTTGGCTTCCACATTTAGTTCTTGAATCCACATGCATTCATTTTGTAAATGGTGGAAGATAATGGTCTGTTTTTATTTATTTCCCTACTTGGACTACCAGTTGTCTCAATGTCACTCATTGAAAAAACATTTTCCATTCTGCTACTACTTCTCTCATAAATCAAATTTCTTGTATACACATAGGCTTAACTTCATGGTTGGACACTTAGATTATTTATTTATTTTTTTATTTTTTTAAAGACAACTTTATTTGGCCAGCATAATTTAAGTTTTTATTTATTTATTTATTTTTTTGACAGAGAGAGAGAGAGAGAGATACAGAGACAGAGAGAGAATTGAACTGGGGGAGCTCCCAATTCAGCATATGGTTCCGCACGGGCCGGGGCCGGGATTCGATCCTCAGTCCCCGGCGCTGCAAAGTGAGCGCTTAACCCACTGAGCCATCCTGGCTTCCCCGATAATTTATTTTTTGGTCTTTTTTTTTTCTTTTCTAATCCAAGTATTTAAAGCTACAAATTTCCCTCTAAATAGCGCTCTAGATTAATGCCACATATTTTGATATATAGCATTTTTATTATCATTCAATTCTATCATATATAATTCCCATTTTTATTTCATTTTGAGCCACGACACATATAGAAGTATGTTTTTTACATTTCCAAGTGTGTGTTTGCTCATTTTCAACTCAGTTTCCCTGTAGTCATAAAATGAATTCTACAGTGACACTAATTATATGAAATGTGTTGAGACTTGTTTGTTGTCCTGGTATGTAGTTATATATTTTTTAATGTTTATATTATTATATTTCTATTAATTTTTCTTCTGCTTTACTTGGGCTTGATTTGGTTTTCTTTTTCTGTCTTTTTGAGCAAAAACATTTACTCTTTCTGGTTTTATGTTTGACATATTTAAAGCTATGAAGGCATCTTTCAGTTAAACTTCCAATTTATCTCTTAAATTTTGTACTGTTGTGATTTCATTATCACTATCTTATTTTAAAATACCAGTATTATGTTTTGCAATTTGGAAGAAAATGCATACATTTTCTTAAAAAATAGTAATTCATAAATGCAAAAATTAGAAAATGGGACTTTCCTGTAATCAAACTACCTAGAAATTTCCACTCTAAGTTGCTTAATTTTTATTTCTATATTTCTTTCTATACCCTACATACATTTTAGGGGTTTTGTCTGTTTTTGATTTTATTTTTTTAAGATTTATTTTATTGTTTTTGACAGAGACAGAGAGAGACAGAGAGAAGGGGGAGGGCCCAGAGCAGTCTCCATAGTTGTACGTCATCAGTTGTTGACATGGTTTTGCTCCACACAGGTTGGCAGGGGCCGCGCAGGTTGGAAACTGGGCTGGGGGCCTCCTGCATGGGAGGCATGCCCCCTGGAGCCAGGGACTGACCTGGGGGACGAGAACCAAACTGGAGGCCTCCTGCATGGGAAGTACACCCCAGTTCCAGCATGTGGGTCCACACGGGTCGGGGCTGGGTTTCAATCCTCAGTCTCCGGGGCTGCAAAGCGAGTGCTTAACCCGCAGAGCCATCCTGGCTTCCCCCTGGTTTTGATTTTTAATGAAAAACTCTATAATGTAATTTTATTCTCCAGCTTTTTTATTTGTACTTGGACCATATCTTGAACTACTTTCTATGTCAGTACATACAAAGATGCACCATTCTCCTTAACTACTGGATAATGATTCTCTCATCTGGCTATGCCATAATCTATTTGACCATTTTTCTATTGATTGACATTCAAACACATTTCAATATTTTTCTACCGAGCTCGAGTTAAAAAAATCTTTGTTCATATATCTTTGCAAGACCCCAGCAGATGTCTGAAACCATGGCTAGTACCGAACTATGTATATATATATATTTTTTTTTTTTTCTTACCTATACATGCCTATGATAAAGTCTTATCTATAAATTAGGCAGAGTAAGAGATTAACAATAATAATAACATAGAACACTTATAATCATATTCTGCAATAACAGTTATGTGAATGTGTCTCTCTCAAAATATCTAATTGTACTGTACTCACCTTTTCTTCTTCTTGTGATGGTGTGAGGTGATAAAGTGCCTTATTAAGTTGAGAACTTTTCACTTGAAGCATTTCACAGCTTCCCTTTGGTATAACTGAATTGCCAGTGTCACTACTTTTGGGCTTCAGGCCCTTATTGAGTAAAATCAGGGCTACTTGGGCACGTGATACCTCAACAGTTGGTCTGATAACCGACATGGACTACTAAGTGACTGATGGGTGGGTGGCAGGTAGTGTATGCAGTAGGGATGCTCTGGAGAAACGGACGCTTCATGTTTCAGGAGAGGAGGTGAGATGGTGTAAGATTTTATCACGCTACTCAGAATGGTGTGTGATTTAGAATCTATGAATTGTTTATTTCTGGAATTTTCCATTTAATGTTTTTGGACTATCATTGAAGAACTGGAACTGCAGAAAGCAAAACCAGGGATAAGGGGCGTCTACTGTATTTCTCTGAAATAAATCTTTAGAAGTGTAATTACAAGATCAGTTATATGCACATTAAAAATATTAATAGATATTGACAAGTTAGCCTCCCCAGAGATTTGCTTCATTTACATTAATACCAAGAGTATATAAGGGCCAGGGATGCTGGGATAGCTCAGCAGATTGAGCCCTTGCCTTGCAACCACAAGGTCTGGGATTCGGATCCCAGCCCCCACCCAGGCAAATCCCATGTGCTGAACTGCGGTGCAACTGGTGATGGATGGAATGGCTGCGAAGGTTCTTGCCTCCCACGCAGGAGGCCCTGGTTCTGTTTCTCCCCCTGCGGGACCCACACCCACCTGTGCAGAATGAAACCACATCACAACTAATGATGTACAACTGTGGAGACTGCTCTGGACCCTCCCCCTTCTCACTCTCTCTACCGCTCCCACCTCTCAAAAAACAATAAAATAAATCTTTAAAAGAAAAGTGTATGAGGGCCCTTTCCCCACATCATCACTGGCATCAGGCATTATTTTTATCTTAACATTTGTGCTTTTGGTAGACTAAAACCTTTATTTTTGCTTTAATTTCATGAAACTGAACAATTTTGTAAAATTGCTGGTGTAACAGGATATTAAACAGGAAATTCCAACTACGGCATCAAAATACACGATGCATCAGAATTCAGAGAAAGTTGTGTGACGGAGATTCCTTTACGTGTGCATATCAGAGGGTCGGAAGGGTAGAGTACGAAGTGATTCGTGAGAAAGATTTCTCCGGAGAGAGCTGCTGGTCCACACCTCAGGTCTCCTGGGAGGGGTGTCATAGGATCACTCAGAGTGTGATGTGTGCCCCCTGAAGCCAGGGGAAGAGTTCACTATAAATGTCCCCCAGGGCCCCATGAGCAAGCACAGGCGAGGGAAGCTGGTTCTCTTGCCTCCTCCTCACCTCCTGCTTTAAACTTGGCAGGTCCGGAAGACAGGTTAGCAAGATGTAGGAGGAGTGGGAGCTGAAGGGAGGGACGGGGAGAGAACGGACTTGGCCTCCCCCCCCACCCATTCCCCCGCAAGGCCTCCTGCTTGCGAAAAGCCTTAGCCAGCAGCCAAGAGGTTTACTTTAGATCAACAATAGCATTGTGATTATTGCACGGAAATGGATGTTCTGATTTCGGAACCGAGATGTTTTTATGACAGTATAATCATAGTGATTAAGACTATGTTAACCACAGCGAGCAAAACTTTCTGGTTCTGCCTGAGTTTTTAACCCAGGGTTAAAATTTTAAATAAATTTTAAAGGGACAACGGGAATCCAGATAAAGATGCTTGCTGGGTTCAACGTGCCATTTATACTCACTCCCCTTTGTCCTTTGTCTATGTTTTTCTATTAAACTACATTTGGTTGATTTGTAGAAACTGGACGATTATCTGCTGTAGTATGTAATGGTAAAGAGATGTCATGTCTTTTCCAACTAATTTCAAGTGGTTAATAAATAAACAAATAGATAAATAAGCACACATATACCTATGAAGAGGGAGAAAATAAAACAAATATAGTAAAACATTAACAATGACTAAATCTGGGTAAAGATATACTTGTGACTTTTCCATAAGTCTCAAATGATTTAAAAGTAAAAAGTTATCAAAAAACTTTGGGACACCAAAAGTTTTAACTCTTCATAACATGCTTTATAATATTTTACCCTACTTGGTCATCATTTACCTTTTGTATGTGTGTGTGTGTATGTGTATTTTTCCCATAGAGTTATTTAAAATTTCAGTGTGTTCATATATATCATTATTTCCCTTGATTATTGTAGTTTCTGTGCTGTGCTTAGAAATATCTTTCCCACCCTGAAATTATTATTTACTCAAACGTGTTCTTAATTCTTTAAATATTTAAATTTTGATTCATCTGGAAAGTTGAGAGAGGGAATCAGGTTTATTTTTGTCCAAATGTTTTTCTCCAAATGTAGCCAGTGATAGAAAAAAATTTTTTATTGAATATTTATTTTTTTTGGCAATGGATTAGAAATGCCCTCTTTATTATGTTCTACATTCCCATCTATTTTGGTCTCTTTCTACCCTTTGCAGCCTCATTCCTACGCCACCAGCACTCTTTTTAAGTTATGGTAGCTTTATAATTTTATTTGTATGTGGGAAGGCACACCGCCTTCATTATACTTCTCAAGAACTGATGCCACTGTTCTCCCATGTTCATTTTATTTATTTATTTTTGTTTGTTTGTTTGTTTATTTATTTTGACAGAGAGAGAGAGATACAGAGACAGAGAGAGAACTGAACTGGGGGAGCTCCCAGTTCAGCATATGGGTCTGCATGGGCCGGGGCCGGGACTCGATCCTCGGTCCCGGCGCTGCAAAGTGAGCGCTTAACCCACTGAGCCATCCCAGCTTCCCCTCCATGTTCATTTTAATTGAACGATCTTAGAATAATGTCAGAAGGAAATCACGTTGCAATTTGGGTGGAAGTTAAGAAATTAATTTGGGGAAAATACTCTTGTATTTTGCTCCATTTCTTTATGTCCCTAGAGCAGGAGTTTATAAGCTTGATCCATAGACTTACGGCATGCCGCCTCTTCAGTTTATTCCCACATATTTTATATTTCTATTACGAGTAGTATGTTTTCTTTCATTGTATTTTCTGTTTGTATTATATATGGATTTTTTTTGTGTGTGTGTATTTATTTTGTAATAAGCAACCTACCTGGATCTGGTTGATTCTCTTTAATTTTGTAGGTCCGGAGACATATTAACGGCAAATAATGTTTACCTCCTTTTCAATGTGTATAACTCTTTTTTTTCGTTTGTTTTTTTTGCCTATTGCAATGTCAATAACTATATTCCAGAAAGTTTCTGTCTTCCAGGAGACACCGTGCCATTTGTTTTAAGTGTGTCTGTACAAACAGTATAAAGCCAGATGCTATTTTTTTCAACACATCAGAGAGACTGTCCTTTAATCCATTTACCAAGAAGTGTGTTCTTTTTGTTCCCACACCTTACGACTTAGTTTGATTATTTTTACCACTCCCCTTCTCCCCTGTAGTGGTTTAGAAGTTGTCGTATGTCAGTTTCATCCTGCTACTGGCCACCTTATTTTTTCCACACACATATTTCCACTTGAGTTACCTACCCTATGATTAATGTCTGTAGCTTCCGCCTTAGCAGGATGAGGACCTTCCTGTGTTTTCACTTTCTTCAGGTTCACCCCTCAGACTCATCATTTTCTGGTAGAAAACAGCAGGGTGTTCAGCTTAATGAATTCTTATTAGATCTAAGACTTCTGAGTTGACTCTTTTGGGCTTTCCAGGTGTACATTCCTAGGAGCTGTCATTAGGAATGATTTCGCTTCCTTTCCACCCCCGCATGATTTTCACTGTGTTCATGATTTGGGAATCCTCTCCCCAAAGCAGCCTGGAATTGTAAGCTGTGCTTTTTCTTGAGGCCAACCTTCACAGGAGAGCGTCTCACACTTGGTCAGGAAGCATGCTGCTATTTGGACTTACCTTTTGGGAATAGAGCCATCCCTCTCTGTCTTGCTGTGACATTTGATTTCAGGAGGAAGGGCCCGGCTTCATAAAATGAGTTTTCTGCAGCGACCAAGACGACTCTGTGCTCTAACTCAACGTGTCCAGGCAGTTCCTAACAGCGTCCGCATGTCCATCAACCTGCACGCCAGGGTCGTCACTCTCTGGCCATTCATTCATCTCTTGGATTCAGATTTATAAGATCTTTTTAGGCAGTGTTTGTTTTATTTATCTGTCCTGTACAGACACCCTGTGCTGGGCCCTGGGCCAGGCACAGGAGAACGCTGGAGCACATCCCAGGAAAGAGACCCGCCGAGGAACGAGCAGTCCTGTGTGGCCCAGGCTACATGGCCTGTGTGTTCTGTCTTGTTTTCTTCCTCCGGTGAGGCTGGGCTCCCTGTTAAGGTGTGTTGAGGAAGGCAGCCCCTTTGTCAAGTTACAGAGTCAAGACTGTGCTTCACAAATGTACCGTGTCCTGGAATGTCTGAAATAACATAAATGACCTACTTCTTGAACTCTGGATAGAAGTTGCCTTTTAAACCACATAGGCCTGTTTCGTAGGTCTTAGGCAGTATTTTAAGTTGACCATGGTTATTGGACTTACAGGATTTGCATTTCTTTCTTTCTCTCTTTGTTTGTTTGTTTCCTTCCTTTCTTCCTTCCTTCCTTCCTTTCCTCTCTTCTTTTCCTTCCTTCCTTTCTCTTTTTTCCCCTTCCTCCCTTCCTCCCTTTCTCTCTTTCTTCTTTCTCTCTTTCTCTCTTTCTCTCTCTCTCTCTCTTTCTCTCTCTCTTTCTCTCGCTCTCTCTCT
>PVKE010031873.1:0-18757 GCA_004027555.1 Craseonycteris thonglongyai
GACACTGCTCAGTATTTGCAATTACAGGTTGGCTTCCAGGAGCAATACTGTAATTCGAAGGACAGACCATGTCAATACTTCTGATCCACCTGAAACCACTAAGTGCTCAAGGAAAGCCTTGACTCTGTAAGATTTACAGGCCAACTCTAAACCAAAGTGGTTTGCATAGGCCTTGGGATAAGAATCCGAAATCATGTTTCCTTATCTAAATTGGACCACTTTAAAAGAGAAGAAGATACAATATTAGCTTTCCAGGGAGTGCTTTGCAGCAATACAAGACCAAGGAAAACAATTATCTAGAAAATGAGTATTACAAATCAAAAGTTCTCACCACCACCACCACCCCAACACACACACAAAACACATTACAACACATTTCATAGAGCTTGAGAGAGCACAACTGAAATAACTATTATGATAACAAAAGTCACCCACTGAACTTGAGTGGTATTATTTCTTTTGACCCTGATCACTATCTCCCACGTTATGACTGTAGGGATGTCATAAAAGGAAATACTGTCTATCCGAACAGTGGCTGGCGTTGGTTTGGGTAATAAATCTATAAAGGTGTTAACCTCCCATTACAGTCTATACACAGTTCTTACCATCGAAGTTATGGTGGCCCTGGGCCACCATTCTACCGGTATCTCAGATGGAATGGAGACACAGACCTCCACATACATACAGTGGAGACCATTAGTTTCTTGAGTATAATCTCCCCCTTCATCAGCCAGAATTGAGTGCCCTTAGGATTAGCAGCATTTTATTAGGAGACTGAAATCAGTCTTAGAAGTGTAAGTAACCTCACACTATTTAAAATGGTTGCCATATTGAAGTGAGAAAATAAAAGTCTTGCCATGTAAGAAAAATAAAAATAAACAATAGCTTTAAATGGGAAATAGTCTTTAGATAGATATTTTTTTTCAAGTATTTCTCATCTTTGTTGACCCTCTGAGGTCTTCAAACATCATTTGATCATTAAATGCTATCGAAGCATCTATCTGTAATCTCAAAGCAGTTTCAAAATTAGTAAATGCCCTATTTCTTGAAAGCATGAATCTCTGAGACCATTTTACAAGTGATGCTAGAAAAATAGAACCCAATGCTCTGGGAGAGGGGAGGATTGCAGATAGTTAAGAAAATATCTGAATTCAGCTTGCCAAATTGTACCAAATAAATAGACAAAAACCCAAGACACCTCCCTCCCACACACCTGTTTTCTGGAAGGGCGCCGCCTCATAATTTTTCATAGTCCTGACAAAGAAATGTTGGTAAGAGCAATTCGGAGAAAGTGACTCCTTTAACAGTATCTTTTAGCACCACCTCCAAGCTTCACCTACTTTTCTCCATCCTGAAAACTTTTCTTGTTTGTCTCCTTTTCACTAGATCGGCAGCATCAGCAAGACCTGGGAAGTTGTAGAAATGCAGACAATCTGGCCCCACCCTAAACCAGTACATAAGAATCTGCGTTTTCTCAGGACCGCCGCATAATTTCCTTGCACATAAAAGTTGGAGAACCCTTTGCTACATTACGTTCTCCCTATTCTTAAATCCACTTGGCCTCCGTGCATCCTCTCTCTCTTTATTAACTTCCCTAAAGTTTTTCTTGGTGCTCCTGTCCTAACTACAGTCTCGATCTTTCCCTTATCTTGATTCTGCAGAGGTGGCTACAGGTATTTCCAATGAAGAAGGTTGGATCTCCCCAAATCAAAAAGCCCCAACAACATTTTCCTGATCATCAAGTATGCTCACCCACCAGTACATAAAGTTTCACTCACTTCCCAATGCTGAAGAAAAGCCACTCATCCAAGACCTATTTACGATACAACCGTTAGTCATTAGGTCTCAGACAGCAGCTAGGTGAGTGCACAGGACAGGCCTGATCTGAGGCTGATGGGCTAGAGAGGCTGGATGATAAAATCAGCCAAGTGTAGTCAGTCCGCATCCCAACCATCCAGAGTTCAACATAAAGAAGTGAAAAGAGAAAGCCCTACACGAGGCCCACACTATCCCAGCATCCGTGTGACTTAAGACACATGGAGAATCAGTGGGGATGATTTTAACTGAATTATTGGCTGTAAAATAGTCAGCGTGTAATGTATGGTCGGCAATGCCCTGGGAAAAGACACAGATAAAAACCTACATCAAGATATAATCAACTTAAATTAGGAGAGTAATTAAAGTAATTAGGGTATATTTATATGAAACTTAATGTCGCCATTAAAAATTATGTTTAAGAAGAATATTGATGGCATGGTAACTGTTCAGAATGCTTCCTAGCTAAACGATCTTGGACACATTACTTAAGCTTTCTTTGCCTCTGTCTCCTCATCTATGAGTGGAAGTACCACCACCATATTTTATTAACTTTAAGATACATGTTTTCTCACATTTCACATCTCTGAAAACAACAAATTATAATTTATGGGGACTTATAATTAGCTAGTAGTGTTTTTATTAATATTTCTTAGAGAACCTAAAACAGTGCATCTTAGAATACATAGCATCTTAGATTTGATGAAAAGAAAGGACCTACTGCATTAGATTGTTGTGAGACTGAAAGAGTTCATATAGGTAAAAATTTAAAACTGCCCCACAAGGGGTAAACACTCAAAAAAATATTTGATATTATAACTGTTACCAAGTGGGAGCTTTTTCTACACAGAGGTGCTCACCTTGACAGGAACGATCAACCGCCTGCTGGGGAGGAGTCAACAACATGGCAGGTGACCCCAACTGAAATAAACACACGCCTCTCTTCATCTCAGTAGCTGGACTTCACATCACCCCTCCCTTCTCCACAAGAGCAGGGCATCTCAACTCTCGCTGCATAGAGGAATCAATTTTTTTAAATGCCAATGCCTGGGACACCACCCACACCCCCAAAATTACACACACACACATGCATACACACACACAGTGCTTTAACTAGGCTGGGATAAGCGCCTGGCACTGGGACTTCTAAAAGCTCCCTAGGTGACTATAATGTGCACCCAAGTTGGAAAACCACTGCATTAAATTACAAGGTCTTTGAGATTTAAGGCCTTTCTCAGAAGAAAATCAGTATAACAGCACAGTTAAAGTGCTAGAGTCAACCAAGCCTGGGTTTTACTTCCTTCACCTCCCCCTTGACTAGCTAAGTAATAAATTGCTTAACTTCTCACAGCCTCGATTTCTTCATCTACAAATTGGAAATAATCCCTAATTCAGAGATTTGTTTACAGGATTCATTAAATGTCATGAAATGAGCTGAGCACACACATTTAATAAATAAGGTATCATTATTAATGTGACTTCATGGTCCTTTTAGCAGCTACCCAGTGACTTGTTAGCAGAGGTGCTTAATAGTAACTGATTCAACTTGGAGACTATATGTAGAAAGTCTCTCCCATGAGACAGAAGGGCGCAGAGAGGAAGTGAGCAAAGGATGCCAGATTAGGGCCAATCTCATAACTGAAGCTAGACCTGTCTGTGCCTTGCAGATGAGGACACAGGATAATCACACTCCATTCACCAACAGGGCAGCATTCCTTAAGATGACCAACAAGCAGAAGACCTTTTCCCGCACGACATCCCAACCATATTGTCTCCTACATAAGTAAGGTAGTAACTGAACAGCGTCTGATCATTTGGTCAGAAGCATAGTCTGAAGGCTCTCTCAGAACAAGGCAAGTTGAAACAAATATACAAGGGCTGTATGGAAAAAAATCCAGCCATAAATGCCTCTATTTTTCATATTAGATGGTTGGTATATTTCATATTCCAGAGATCCCTCATAGCAATACTCTTCTACATGCAGGGCTGTGATGTTTCTCTCCTCAGGAATAAACCATGGCCTTGAAGGCTAAATGGAGAGAAGGCCTGGTCCCAACAGGCTTCCCCATCCCATGTGCCCAGACCAGAGAAATACCAGCCAGGACTTGCCACACTTCAGCGATAAGCTGTACCAACAAGGATACCTGGGAAACGTGCAAAAGAAAGCTGCAGGGGAAATGAAAACCAGGTCCCATTCCTCCCATCAGCATCCAATTTTTTTTTCTTTGACTAAAATAGCTCTGTGGAAAAAAAACAAAGCTAGAATGGAAATCATTTGCTGCCCTCTTGTGGGTGATTTGGTATCCTGCCCTGCCAGTTTCTAAGACTTGACACATGTAAAAGTAGAAAGTGCACAGCTGATATCCAAAAACCCAGCTCAACTCTGCAAAGGATCTGGAAAAATTGCTCCCCTGCTTGCTCCCAACCATCCCATGTGTGTATAGATATCTGTCTAGTCTGGCTGGGGCTTGGCATCTCAAAGGAAGTCTGGGTATGTCCTTAGCCTTGGAGGAAAAGGTGAAAAGGAGAAACAATGAAAGGTCTGACTTGTCCAATGGCACAAATCTGATTTAGACCACGCTTGTCCAATCCACGGTCCACGGGCTGCATGTGGCCCAGGACAGCCTTGAATGAGGCCCAACACAAAGTCATAAACTTTCTTAAAACATTGTAAGATTTTTTTTGCCATAAATGTGTGTGTGTGTGTGTGTGTGTGTATTTTTTTTTTTTTTTTTTTTTATGTTTTGTTTTGTTTTTTACATGTGGCTCAAGACAGTTCTTTTTTTTCGAATGTGGCCCAGGGAAGCAAAAGACTGAACATCCCTGATTTAGACTGTTGGCCTAAACCTGGGCCAACCAAGGGCAGTGAGGGGTGGGGAAGAGCTAGTAAGATAAAATATTCCAGGACCAGTCCTTAGGGTTACATCTTCTCCAGAGTAGCTGAGGACAGGGCTTAGGCCCATCATGAAATCCTGAACTAGACCAACCGTGAAAGCAAATCAAGCTCCAGGGAGCCGGAGGGGAGGTGAATGTACCACACTAAGCAGGGAGCAGATCCTGTGTTCCTCCCACAGCCCAAGCCCATCCCCACGGGGCCAGACAAGACCTTAGCCCTTTAAGAGCTAAAAAAGTTGTCTTTAGAAATGTTGAAAGATACCCTCCCTAGCTCAGAATATACCCAAATAGTGTTTTGAAGTCTCAGTCTCCCTGGAGACTACCCTGTGCTAATGAAAGATTTAAGATTTTTTTGTGAGCTGCCCCACCATGTGCAACTTAACTAGTGATAGATAAATGGACCAAGATGGAATTTTTTTAATTACATTCTTAATACATACACAAAATTTTAGAAATTTTACACAAATGCAACATAACCACCTAAGGAAAGAGGGGAGCCCTAAAAACACATTTCTTTATTTGTTATTACATTCTTATTGATATATTGCAATATAAAGGTTGCGAATATTATGACTGAAGTAGAGGTTTTAAAGTAGCATTCACTCTGATTGAATGAATATTCATGTTAGAAAAGCCTGTTTTTTATGAGCATCCTCCACCCTAAGATGCCCATTGTTTTCATTCAGGCTCATCAGTGCAGAAATCGATTAACAAATTTATTTTTTTCTTACTTGGTTGTCCTAGCATTGCATATATACAGCTTTATATTAATGATGCCTCCACTTGAGGAATCATTAAATATATATCTAATCACATTACTCACTCACCTTGAATCTCTTAAGGCCCCACATATTCTAAAGCTATATTTCCAATATGGTAGCCACTCACCATGTGTGCCTACTTAAATTTACATTTTAATGCACTAAAATTAAAAGTCCCTTCATTGGACTAGCCACATTTGAAGTGCTCGGTAGCCATATATCTTACTCCCTATAGTTTCTCTAGCTCCTCATAATGACTCACACATGGTAAACACGTAATAAGTATCTATTTGATGAGCAAACAAGGCAGCAAACTTAGAGCAGAATCTTCTCTAAAGTTTAACTACATTTTATAGTGTCATTAAACCTCTCACTAGTCCAATGGTTGCCCTTCAGCACGGTGTAGCTGTTTGAGACAGTTTACTGATCTGACCTTGTTCTCTTGATATACAAATGAAGCTACACTCTCATAGGTTTCAGTAAACACTCTTCCTGACACTCTCTTTATACTTTGTTATGCCATTAGTAGGTATCATTGAGTCTGATAGCTTATATTTCTCCTTCCCTGGGAAATACAGGAGTTGGATCCTAATAACTCTGTATTTATGTAACAAAATTTCACACCACTGACTACAAGACCCAGAGCAAATGAGATCCCTGAGAGTGGGGAGGACAGAAAATCAAGCTAGTTCCAGGGACTTCAGTGGCAACCAAGTTGGATCAATGAGACTTTTTCACCAAGAATTTTAAAAGGTAGAATGGAAAGTCTCAAAGACTGGGAGTCACCAATCTCTAAAAAACATCATGAGCATTTACCATATAATTTTCCATTGTAAGGTTTGGTTGTCCCATTCTTTCTTTAGCTTTGTGACATACGAAAGTATTCTAATGCTTGCAGTCAAATGAACCTTATCTGATATAAGCTGAAGTGCACTCCATTTCACTCCGTACCACATGAATCTGTCACCTAACATTCTATCTAGCTGGTCTCTCTGTAATGGTATGAACACTACGGTAAGTCAGAGCCAAATAAATTTACACATAGAATCAAGTTGGCCATTGACCAGCAGGAAGCTGCCTGCTCACTGTTAAAGCACAGGAATGTGGGTGAATACTACCAACCTAGAAAGAGCCCTGATTGCTGGGGAATAATGGTACAAAACCAAAGTGCTCAAATATTATAGAAATAGTGATCAAGACCTAATTTGATAATATAATCATCTACCTAATCATATCAGAAGAGCTGGAAAGATTGAATTTCTTGGCAGTTTAAATGGAAGAGACATGAGGATTTTGGCTTTATCTAATCTCTGGAAAAGCTAACATATGACCATATGGGATGAGCACTAATAAACTGATAAAGTTTCCAGACCATAGTAGGTAATAATGACTCTACAGTCTGTGTACATTAAATGTTATTTGAAATATTGTGTCTCGGTCCATTGTTATGCTATGGCATTGACTAGAGATTATTAAGGGGAGGGCTCTAAAGTGGTGAGAGAAGTGTAGACCGTGTGACACACAGAACCATTCAGAGAATTGGGGTTGTTTGGTGGAGGGAAGGAAAGGCTTTGGAGAGTCCAATTGCTTCACCACATATTTAAAGAACAAGCACATAAAAGAAAGCCTTCATTTTAACTCTAGTAAACAAAAGTAGGAACAGTGGAAGAAAATGATAAGGAGGCAGAATTTAATCTAAAGAATAGCTTTCTACCAGAATTCTCCAATAATAAATAATGTACCTAACCAAAAAGTGGGCTACGTTCTCTGGCAGTATTTTCAAATAGGTTAAATATTTCTGGATATTTTAGAAAATGCTTCCACATTGGATGGATGAGTAGCATAGATGACATTCCGGTTCCTTTCAATACTAAGATGTGGTGCTGTTTGGACAGATCTTATCACTCACTGTCTGGGTAACTTGCACAAGTAAGTTAGTTTCTCTTAGGCTTTTCAGCCTCACCTATAAGAAAAGACTAAATTAAATGATCTCCAGGTTGATATCAGAAGTGGAGGAAGAGTATACTCACAAAGAATAGGAAAGAGGATGGAGGGGATAAATGAATCTGCAATTAGAGAAAAGAGGAGAGGCTGATGAAGGACCAGGAGTAGTAAAAATTTTCACAAGGGAGAAAAAGCATAAATGGTTATATAAGTGGAGAGAAAAGAAGGAAATAAGAGAAAAGAGAAAGGTAAAAAAAAAAGAAAAAAGAATAAAGTTTTGCCTTTCTCCAACCCTTCCTGGGTCTATTATTGGCTCCATCTCCACCTTCTCTATTGTTTAGCTATTTTGATAAATTTCAGTTGGCATTAATGTAAAGCATATGGTAAATAACATATGTAGTTTTAACTCTCAATTCAATTTTATTACCGAAGATGTTTCTCTTTCTTTATTTTTTCCCCCAACAAGGATTTTTCTGAGACCCACTGCATTTTCCCTTTATATTCATCACGTATTAAAGGTTTCCAGGAGCCCCTAAATTTCCTATTTATGCTGATGCTCCCATTTGGTATGCTGAAGGTATTTCATTGCCATTTGTTATGAATGAGCTACAACAGTATTGCAAGAGCACTCAGCAAACAGCTCCTGACTTTCAGGTGTCGTTACATGCAAGTTAAACTAAATGGATGAATTTTTAGCAGTAATAATGTAGTTCATGTTGACATTATTCACAGCTTTCCCAAGAAGACAGGTATTAATCAGACAACACTCGTGTAGGTCTCAGTATATAAATATTTGGGCATCTGGCTAAATAGTGCCCTAACCTTTAAAAGGCATATAGACCTTAAGCTTTAAATGGGATCATCAGTATAAAGGGCATTTTAGGACAAATAAAAGGAAGAATGTCTTTGCACAGGAGTATGGATATATATGGAACCCATTATTTCAAGAGTTTGAACAGCATGCAAATAAAGTAAGTCCCCAAGAAAAATTTAGTTCTATGAATTCTTCCTTCAAAATCACTCATACGAGAAGCCAGATGGCTCAGCTGGTTAAGCACCTGCTTTGCAGCCCCGGGGATCAGCGATTGAACCCTGGCCCCAGCCTGTGCAGACCCATATGCTGAACTGGGGTGTAGTGCTCATGTAGGAAGCCCCCAAGTTTGGCTTTCCCCCCCAGTTCAGCCCCTGGCTCAAGGAAACATGCCTTCCTTTCTGTGCGGCCCCTGCCCACCTGTGTGGAAGAAAACCATGTTGAAAACTGATGATATACAACTGTGGTGACTGCTCTGGGCCCTCCCTCTCCTCTCTATCTGTCTCTGTCAAAAACAATAAAATAAATCTTTTTTAAAAAGCACTCATACATGTGTCTCTTCTCCTTCATTTTCACTGTCCTCACCTTGGACAATATATATTTATTGAAGTCTCAAAAAAAAAAGTTTTAAAATGTAAGAACTCAGATGTTGTTTCAGGAAGTTTACAACCTAGAAATTGAAATATAATATTCAAAAAAGAGATGAATATGAAAGCATATAGGTACATATTAGGTACTCAAAGAACAGATGAACAATGATTGCTTCAGAAATTAAAAAAAGAAAAGACCATTTCTCAGAGCACGAAGACTTCCTGGAGAAGGAGGAATTTGACGTGGCCATAACGCACAGAATGGGCACAGATTCGCCCACGGGACAGAAGCCACATGAACCAAGACATGAAAGTTGCCAAGGGTATGTCACAATTTTTAGTAAATCAGTTGTCTGGATGGAGAACACAGTTCATGTGAGAAAACTTCACATAGGACAGTAGGAAAATGAGACGTTTAGGAACCAAATACTGGAAGTCCTTGACAAGCAAACTAAAGACTTGAGACTATTCTGTAGAAGGTGGGAAGCCATCAAAGGTATCTGAGCAGGAAGTTCTGACAAGAAGCACTAAGGACCCAAATTGAAATCAATAATATGAATAGAAAGGAAGAAACAAATTTATAGGACACTCTGCTCTTCCCTTCTAATGCACACTGCTGATGGATTAATCTTTATCATCTTGTTAATCTTCCACTCAAAAGTCCTCACTG
Source organism: Craseonycteris thonglongyai (assembly GCA_004027555.1). Lineage (NCBI taxonomy): Eukaryota > Metazoa > Chordata > Mammalia > Chiroptera > Craseonycteridae > Craseonycteris > Craseonycteris thonglongyai. The sequence goes on from PVKE010031873.1 coordinate 9,487, forward strand.
CATCCCACACCAAGTCCAGATTCCTCTTGGCATCCACTGTGCTCTACTGTTTTGCACAGATCTATTTACAGATTCATTTGCCACTTACAACAGTTTTCCACTACGTTCCAGCAGTCAGTTCACTATTTCCAGCGTACTCGTATATACAGCTCATTATTGATAAACACTTACAGGTCACCTATTTTGTGCTCTGCTCTGTGCTAGATGTGAAAATGAAAGGATGATAAAATAAAGTACGTTTTCAAAGACCCACAATCAAATGGAACACTTTCTGTTGTTTTTGTTGGTTGGTTGGTTGGTTAATATTTTGTTTTTGTTTTGTTTTGTTTTGTTTTGTTTTGCTGCCTAAAACCTACCCATCCACCCAGAAGAAGCTCTGTCTACATCTTTCCTAGGGACTCAATCAATGGTCACTAATGTCCACACAGGTCTCACTTACAGAACTCATCTGCACTTATAATCTTTTCCACCCCTGTACGATTGTAAATCATCATTTATAATTTTAACATGTCAAAAAGTTGTCACTTTTTTTTTTCCTTTAACAAATTCAGCACTTAAGATGCTTTTGGGGAGAGGCCAGATGGCTCAGCAGGTTAAGAGCTCACTTTGCAGCCCCAGGGACCCAGGGTCAAATCCCAGCCTCAGCCCATGCGAACCCATATGCTGAACTGGGGTGTGCTTCCCATACAGGAGGCCCCCAGTTCAGTTCTCACCCCCTGGGTTGTTCCCTGGCTCAAGGGGACGTGCCTCCCATGCAGGAAGTTCACAGCCTGGTTCCTGCCTTGCGCAGCTCCCTGCCCACCTGTGTGGAACAAAACCACGTTGAAAACTCATGACATACAACTATGGAGACTGTTCTGGGCATTCCCCCTTCTCTCTCTCTCTCTCTCTCTCTCTCTCTCTCTCTCTCTCTCTCTCTCTCTCTCTCTCTTTGTCAAAAACAATAAAATAAATCTTAAAAAAAAAACAAAAAACTAAAACAAATATTTAGTGGGGACACAACCACAGGTACTTGGGAGTGGGGTTCTCAGAGTGCTCAATCCTCAGGGCTGTGCCTATATCATTTTCCAAGGCTCCTCTCACAGGGAAAAACTGCAGCACCGTGATTTGCGGGAAGCTGCTTTTAAGGAAAAAGGGGTGGACTCAGCTGATGCTAAGCCATGAGGTACATACACCCAATCAACACTCACCACCTCCCTCCAAGCAGCTGGTATAATGCCTCCCAGCAAAACCTGTCCCTCCTTGCCACAGGTGCACTTCATGTCCATTTCAACCTTTTTATGACACTTCTTTGCATCCTTTGTCCCTTCAAAGGTGGAGAGCTAGTGGTATATAGTGGTATAAAAGCTAAACTCTTAGACTCTGCATTTAAACCGCAGCTTTTCTATTCACTTGACAGAAATCTAAGGCATGTTACTTAACCACTCCTTTTGTCAGTTTCCTCATCTGTAAACTAGGGATGGTGATGGTGGTGATGAAGGTGGTGGTAGTGATGAAGAGGACAGTGACAATACTAGAACCTATTTCACAGGGTTGTTTGAAGATTAACTGAGTTAATATATGTAGGTTGCTAAGAATACAGTGCATGGTACACAGTAATTAATATGTAGATATTAGCTATTCCTAGTTGATTTGCTCAACAAACTCCTCTGCAGCACAAGGAGAATCAACAAAGCAGGAGGTGAAATCTGTGTTTATGGAGAAGTGGTATTCAACCTCAGGAAAGGAAGAAAAAACTTTTGAGGTGGAAGGTATCTCAAAGATCAACCTGCAAGAAATGTCATTTGTATATGAGGACACTAAGTGGCATGGTCCAGGTATTACTAAATCTAACAGTATCGTAACATTATACAATATGAGACAAATAATTTTGTTGGGGATGCCGGATGGCTCAGCAGGTTGAGCGCTCATCTTGCAGCCCCAGGGTCTGAGGACCGTGTTCTGGCCCCAGCCCATGCAGACCCATGTGCTGAACTGGGGTGTGCCCCCAGTTTGTTCTCACTGAGGAGAGCCTCCCATGTGCGAGGCCCCTGGTTCTGCTCCTGCCCCAGGTGTGCTTCCCATGCAGGAGACCCCCGGCCCAGTTCCTGCCCTGTGCAGCCCTGCGCCCACCTGTGGAATGAACCTACGTAGAAACTATGCAACTATGGAGACTGTGTTGGGCCCTCCCCCTTCTCTCTGTCTCTCTGTCTCTGTCTCTCTCTGTCTCTCTCTCTGTCAAAAACAATAACAATAAATCTTTAACAAATAATCTTGTTACCTCTTTAGCTTATTTGCTTCCTGATCCCTTCAGGGGCCCTGGTTTCACTTTATCCCCTTCCCAAGTTCTGGTCCTGCTGGTTCTTCAAATTCCATGTGGTTAATACCAAACGCTGCTCCACATTTCCTACATCTGGCAGCAATATCACCACATTCCCCACCCTCCCAAGGTTACCTTCGTCATCTATCCCACTCCTCATGCTCCCCATACCCAAGAGTCTCAAGTGTTTCCTGGTGCACAGAGGCTGCCCCCTCCCTTCTCTACCCTCCACCCTCCACCCTCCACCCTCCACCCCATTTTGTACCTCCAGCTTCACTCTGAGCCTCTGAGAGCAGCCTCTTCTCTGACTAGTCCTGCATGCAGGCTGCCATCAGGCAAATCCCATTCACTCACCCTTTTCTCATGGTAGTCCCCTGCTCAAACACCCTCCTCACCCCCAAAGGGATGACTTCCCAGCAGCCTGCCTCAGGGTCCTTCCTCCCCTACTTCCTCCCCTTCCCCTACAGAAGCCAACAGCACAACCCTGAGCAGGCCTTACAATGTTGGCTCTTTTCCAGGGGAGGGAGCCTCTGTGGGTGGAGACGGAAGTGCAGGGCTTCCACCGTGAACGTGGGCACACTGCAGTTGGGGGAAGGGGCCCGGTGCTGCTTCCTTCCACTCACAGCCCTTCCCCTCCAACTCTCCCCCTCCCTTTCTAGGCTGCCTGTGATGTTGTTTGAAGCAGAGCCTACCTGAATACAAGTGGAGCAGGAGTTATTCAGTGTGTTTGCCCAGGCCAAACATAGCCTCCAATCCCAATGTCCCTCAACTGGAGACAACCCCCTAAGTCTTTACACAAGAACACCATCCCTAACATAGACCAGGTTACTCTTAGGCACACAGTACAGTGACACAGTAATGACCGTGAGGATGAAAGCTGGTCCTCTCTCCTCTTTGTTTTCCCAAGTTCCCTTTCATCCATAGGATAAGCTAGTTTGACCTTGGCAGGGTTTAAAAGAAAAATCTGTTGCTAATGGGAACCAGCACAGCTGGAACATGTTTAATGGGTGCTGACAGTGGCATCATCTACAAACAAAATGGGCAACCCCGGAGAGAACAAGGAGACCAAATGTTCTGCCTCTCCAATAAAGGAAAAAAGGACAATAATACAAAAAGTCAAGTGACGGAATATCCAATACAACCGGAAGAAAAAGATTTCTCTAACACTTCCAAGAGAGGACAGCAGGTTGGAAAGGCAAACAAGCCCCTTGCCTCTGATGCCTTCTGAAAGCAAGGAGAACAAAGCTTCCCTAAGAGGACAGACACCAAACTTGAGTGTCAGGCCCAAGTTCTAGAAAGGTCTGGAGCCAGCATAAGTTGAAATAGATATAGATTTGTCCCAAAGCTTTTTCAGTTAGGGTCTATGTTAATAGGCAGGATTGAATAATTGGGACTTATTTGGTCAAGAGAAAAAGGGGTGTAAAGGGATAAAAAGCAAACTAATATCTCTAGAATGTATGATTAGGGGGTTCTCTCATTTTCCACCTACCAGATATTCCCATGGTTTGGGGATTTGAGGATTTTAAATGTTACCTTATTGTAACTTGCTCTTAATGGTAAGAAGCTAATGTTTGAATAATAGTGGATCAAATTTGTAGATAGGATTTCAAACATCTAGAATATCTGTATTGATCCCAACATGCCCTTATACCCAGCTATCCTTGGTGGTTCATGCATACAAGAGCTGTCCAGAAAAAATCCTGCCATAAATGCCTGTTTTTCATATTGCATGGCTGGATTCTTTCTAGACAGCACTTGTATAGTTGTGAAACACTTAGTAATAAGATCTGTATTTCCAAAACCTCTCTGTGAATCTTTGACCTCATGAAGCTACTTGAGCATATCATAGCCACATCACCCCAATTTACCTCCCATGCCTCTCTTGTCATCTATAAAGTAGGAATTGTAATTACTTGAAGAGGTGCAAAGATTGAAACAATTATTATTGAAGGGGAAATTAGTCTACTATCTGGCCAAGCCACCTCAGTGAAGGTCTTAATGTTCTGCTCCCTCCCCCTCCCTTTCTTCTACCAGTGACTATCACTCCTCAGTGTTCTCTGAGGGACACATTGTGCATGACAGAAAAGCAGGAGAGGTAGGACAGCATAGTCAAAGACCTGCTTTTCCACTTCAAAAACATTCATTTGAAATTCTATCAGAAATTTATATGCCTAAAGCACTTATTATCTCTGTTCTAATTATACAAGAGCCTTACAACTAAAATATTCTCAAAATCATCTAAGAGACCACCACTTAACAGTATATTAGAGGCAAGAATTTCAGAATTTCCCCATGGGTGTACAGTTTAAAGATTCAACTTTTCAAAAGGAAAATGAATTGGAATAAAGACATTCACAGAAAGATATTTTGTATCCATTAGTTATCATTTATACATCAAATACATACAGCATTAAGACCAAATATACAGAATCTCCACATTTATATACAGTAATCAGCAGAGTGCACAATTCAAGCCTATCTTACAATCAAGTGTACAAGTGTAAATATGGCTTTATAAACTACTAACAATAACTGTGCTAAAGTAACTCATAGGTCCAGAAATAAACACTGGAATGCCACCTCCACACTGAGGCCCTCGTTCAGCAAGACGCTAGTCATTGTGTTTGCAAAACAGATGGTGCAGGTAAATGTTTCCAGGCAGTATCCACCCAGCAGCCCCAAGCAGCTGAAATGTGGGTTCCAATTATATACTAAGAGTGGTCCTTCCCATCTTAGAGATCTGAAAATAAATCTGTGCATCTACCACACACTTGGAGACATAAGGTTGTAAACAAATAAGAACACAATCATATCATCAATGAGATCATGATTACCAGGAATTATCAAAACATGTTTTTCAGATGGAAGGTGAAATTCTCAGGCAATACATCCTGAATTTGCATTATTTGGTTTTTCTTCCCCATCCTTCTTTTCTTGTTTTGCTTCAATCAGTGTACTGTGAAATCTTTTAGAAATTTTCAAGACATTCTAGGGCAAGTGATCCCCCAACCCCTCAAAAAAAAGAACTAAAAAGAGCTCTAGTAAAGGTGATTTCTAATTATTCATTCTGTCTTCCCCTAGCCCACAATGCCTATATCAAGTGAAAATAATTTTTAAAAAATAATAAAAGGAATACCTTGTCCCAATAGCATGCGTCCATGCCTATTTTACATCCATTTTGCCACAAATGTTACATACATTCTTTAATCAATTGCAGGCTTCTGGGCACTACCCTAAGTCCCCTTTGCCCCCAATTCTCTAAACTCTACTGAGTAACAGAGAATATTCTTTGTACATTGTCTGCTTGCCATGGTTCTCAATGTACATAATACATCAGTGTGAGCAGTGTATATGTGTTTAGGAATAACTATGCAGAGGGACATGCTCAGGAAATTTTACTGATGAGATGAACAAGCATGAAGGTTTGGAGACCACATAAAGATGATTTGGGGTGTTTCCAAACATTTTAAAGGATTTCTCTACAACAACTATACATTACTTTGTGCATTTTATATTTATAAAATGAAAACTATATGCCACAAACACTTTTGAGAGACTAGAAGAAAGTTCCAGAATCACAGAGGTGAACACATTGGGGTTGGCTGCTCTCAGCTGCTTCCCTGGTTCTCTCTCAAGAGTTGCTTCAGGTGGGACACTGGGGGAGCATGAGTGTATAAACTAAGACAAAGATCACGTTATTTCAATGCTTCCCACACTAACCACTTGTATACCCACTGACCATCCTTGCTACAGATTACATTTGTTTGTTTTTTAAAACCTGTACTATTATACATTCTTAAGATGCCACCATCTAGAAAACTTCCAATGTGCCTGACACATCTCTAACCCAGCATACCACCTGGTTGCTTGAAGCCCCACTAGCTGTCACTTTCCTTCTCTCCTCCCACTCAGTGAAATCCAAATACCACCAAATGAAAGACTCAGAATCTTCATCTTCCCAAACATCACCATCCAGAACCCCTCAGCTTCCTCAATATTGGAGTTGTCAGACACTCCGCATGACGCAGATCGCTGGGAGAAACATATGCTTACAATAAGCATATGAGACTTCCCATGAGACTGATCACTAAGGTAAAATCAGTTTGACAGGAGTCACACAAACATGTCACCCCTACCAAAGCAGAGAACCCTCAAAAGTTTGAACATTGTCTTTAGTTCTATTGCTACAAAAAAAAGGGAAAAACAGATAAAAGAAAAAAATCAGATATAATTTGTTAAAGATAAAAATAAAACCATTTGGATGTAGTTAGTATATGTCTTCACAAGCCAGATGTTATCTCTTGGGGGATAGTATCAAATATGAGAGCATACTTCCAATTTTGAACACCTAGTAGAGGGAAAGTCCATAGATGGTTTTGTAAGAGGAGGGAGATAGTAAATATCCAAAGAGTTTCTCTTTTCTAGCCCTCCAGTGGCAATTATATTATTTTCCCTCTGCTAGATGTTTGAACAATGCTAATTAATATTGCAATTCAGGAGCTGAATCCTATTGTTCTTAAAGCCAAGGGGTAATTTTTTTAAAATACTAAAGAAAAAATACTTAAATATTACTAATAAATAGAAGTTATTCCAGAGCCACAAAAAAAAAAAAAAAAAAAAAGCTTGCCAATGAGGAGTGGGAAGTGAATTAGTCACATTTAGTAATACTTTCTATAAAATTAACTATTATCATATATATATATTACATATTGTCTATAGTTAGATTATTTCAAAATATTTAAAACTATAATTAGGGACAACAGCAATGTAAAAATCTTCAAGAAGGCCGTCAAGTTCATTGTTGAAATTATTTAATTGTATACAGACCACCAAAGTGCTGTATCAATCTTTTGCTCTAGATAACTTGTTCCCCCACTGAAATGACAGGGTGTGTTGGTGCTGGTTAGACCACACCCATAAGTTCCTTGTCTTATTATTACAATGGTCTTTTTTATTTGTCTACAAATTTGACAATTTAGGGCAACAGTCCTCTTGAAATCTGAGCATCCTAATTTGTCATGGTCTTGCTGCCAGCAGCAGTTTCAGAGAGCTTTGGTTTGGGAACAAGTTCTCTGCGTCAGCAAGAACCAGAATGCTTGATGTGGTCACTGTCAGCCCCAAAACCATGAGCTGCTTCCCTTCAAGCTGTTCTTCAGTTCTCTCTGTAACCACCTCTAAGGGGCAAGGCCAGTGTGTTCCTGGTTCTGGTTATCTTAAAGATTAATGAACCTTAAATATCTTTAAGATACATTTAAAGTCAGGGATTAAAAACCTAAATTTCTGGTAAGAAAATCAACTGACAAAAATCCCACATACTGGCACTAAGAGTTCTGCATGCCTGAGGTGCCTCCCACCCCACCCCCCAGGGTGAACTTTGCAGGTTGCGTCTAGACCACTGGCAGCAAGGGAATAAAGGTCAAGCACACGCTTGTTCAACCCATGGCCCGTGGGCCTTATGCGGCCCAAGACGGCTTTGACTGCAGCTCAACACAAATTTGTAAACTTTCTTAAAACATTATGAGATTTTTTGGAAATTTTACTTTTTAGCTCACCAGCATTAGCATTCATGTATTTTATGTGTGGCCCAAGACAATTCTTCTTCCAACATAGCCCAGGGAAGCCACAAGGCTGGACACCCCTGGTCAAGCACTGCACAATCAAATGCAATTGATCCCTAGACCTGTTCAGGTGTGTGGTCAGAGTCCCATCTGTTCTTGTTCAACTTAGAGAGCAGTGTCGATAAAAGAGAACCAAGGCCTAGGAGCAACAAAAATAACCACTCTAAAAAAGATGGAGGAGGAGCAGGAAGGGGGACAGGGGGTGGGGGGAGGGAGGAGGAGGAAGGAGAGCAGAAGAGCCTGAGTTGTTTCCTATCAACAGAAGGCACCATGCTTTTATTGAAAATCAACTCAACAGTGGAAGGGCCGGAGGGAGGGAGGAAGGGAGGGACCTGCTAGTGCAGACCTTTATCCTATAAGGAAAAATGCAGCCTTTTCTCTCCCACCTACGCCCCTGGCCAGGCAGCCTTCCCATGAGAAAGGGGTGGGTTTCAGGGCTAAACTGATTTTGATAAACTGACCTTTTAGATGGTTAAAAGAGAGATGACAATGACAAAACCTTGTCATTTTCAAAATGCCAAATCTGTCAAAACAAAGATATTCTCTGAATTAAGGTGAGCCATCTCTTCCTCTTCCTGTCACAGAGCACTCAGTGTGGATAAGAAGAGAATATTTACTAACACCTTTACATACTCTTTCGAATAAGGCTTCTTCAAATGGGGTCCATGAACCGCCTCCCCCAAAGGAACCCACAGAAATTTCAAAAGATCTCTGAATCTCCTGAACTTATATGTAAATTTAACATATTTGCATATGTGTGTGTTTCTGGGAATAGGGTGCAGGAATTTCTTTACTTGATCAGTGGAGTCCCTGAGACAAAAATTGAAAACTACTGCTGTCTAGCCTGTGGCCGACTCTCTCAGCAGACATTACCCATGCAGCGTTCAGGAATGGAAATGACTGAGCTGTGACATCTTCTTGCTGAACTAAATAAGTTGGGCCTTGAGAGGTGGCTATGAGCTGGGCCGGTGGAGAAAGGCAGGCATTTCAGGAGAAGGACTGGCATGAACAGAAGCACAGGAGGCACGTTTAGGACATGGCAAGTGGACCAACCTACATGCGCTGGATGATGCATGTGAAAGAGCACCAGGAGACAAGGTAAATAAAGAGGTGAAAATACCAGGCCAAAGGAGGGAGCCTCACCCTGAGGTGATATGGCACCCCATGAGGGCCAGAGTGTTTCAGAAAGATTAGCCTGGTGGTGATGGTGAAATGGGTCAGGGAAGTGGCCAAGCATCTAAGAGACAGTTACAGAAGCAGTCTGGCCAGAAGAGGACACCTGATACCAGGGAGCCATATCTGCGCTGTTCACCACTCTTAATCCAGTGTGGATCCCAGGGTCAGCCACAGGGTA